>WEIS01016669.1:0-11305 GCA_013389965.1 Todus mexicanus
GATGTATCTGAAGCAGAGTTCAGGACAAGAGGGAAAGGAGGCCAATGTCTCGAGTCAGCCTAGGTGCCTATTATCCCCAGATTTAGGATGATGCACATCACACAAAGTTACAAAGCATGTCAGAGTGCTCTGAAATCTTTTAAAATAGCTGTTGACTGAAAACAAAATGAAATGAAACTCACTTACAGTAGCAATGCCTTAATCTATGTCTGATCCACTAACACACTATCTACTCTTTCAGATAACACATTCATTGGGACGGGCACAGATTTGATATATGACTTCCAGTCCTAGTAAATAGGGAGAGACTGCCAAATTTGCCTGTATAAATCACAGCAGTCATGGCTTTTTCACATCACAAAATGTGAATAAAAATATTACGTTGATAATACAGCATAACAGAAAAATGGTCAATTCCTGAAAGCTTTTAAGATGTCAGAAAATCTGTAGTGATTCACTGAAACTACTCAGTTATGCTCGGATGTGAAAAGATACACAAAGCATCACCAACTCAAAGGATTAACCAAGCCAACACCACCAGGTAGCACTAGAACATGTAGCAACTGGTATGACTACAGGTTTCAAAATGCTGATTTTGCTCCCAGTTTTCTTTTTTGATTACAGAAACTAGGTTTTAACATAAACAGAATGTGGAGAGGCACTGTTAAAAGCTGTTGGCACAGTTCAAATGAGATCACAAATTAGAAGGGATGTGCTAGTTAATGAACACAGAGCTGTTGATCAGTGTAAAACTCTAAACTCTAAATATTCCCCCCAACATTTTTCTTAATTTTCTTCAAGGAACTCCACTGCTGAGACATTTATATATTAATTGGACTTACGGTGCCTGCATGTGTGCTTGAGAATTTCCTCAGAGACTTAAATATATTCCTATGAGATTATATCCCTTCATACTTGCAAGGTAACTGGTAATGTGACACATATTTTAATAAGTTTGTAAATCAAAAACATTAACGTGGTCTGCTGGCCACTTCTGACATTGTTTGATATATTAGCACAAGTGTGAGAACACACAATGGCATAAGCTTTGACAAGTAGTAGCTCTTCACAGTCACTCCTACGTGCTTTTGTCAATGAGGAATGTCTTAGAATCATAGAATCGTAGAATAATTAAGGTTGGAAAAGCCCTCTTAGATCATCAAGTCCAGCCTATGACCTACCACCACCACTCAGCTAAACCCTGCCACTAAGTGTGGCATCCAGTCTGGCCTTAAACACCTCCAGGGACAGTGACTCCACCACCTCCCTGGGCAGCCCATTCCAATATTTTACCCTCCTTTCTGTGAGGAAGTACTTCTGAATATCCAACCTAAACCTTCTCCATGTTGTCCTGGTTTGGGTTCTCGGTTAAAAACTTGGGAATAAGAGGTTTTTCCTCTTCCAAAGTTCTGTGAGAAGATATGCATATATATAAAGACATATCTATGGATTATATCTGTCAAAGTTGCTTAAATATTATGGAGAGACAACGCTAATATTTTCAGATGTAAAAGGATTAGGAAAAATCCACTGTTTCTGGCAGTCAGAACAAGAGTTTCTGGACTGTTAATTCAAATTAGACCACAGTGAAAATACTCTTTGTAAAACTGGAAGAAAAGCACAGTTTCATTGTCACATATTCAAAGAAATGCTTTTCACTTTTTTTCATTATTTCTTTTTCTATTTTTTTTTTTTTTTTTAGCACAGACCAAGAAGTTTTTGTACAGATAATCACTATACATTAGGAATATACTTCATTTCCATTCCAAATATCTTCTGACCATTTAAATTGTACCTGTCCTGTAATGCAGTAGTAGTTACTTCTCTGGGTGAGTACAATCAGATTCCCCATCTTCCTTTATGGCGTTTACTGTGATGATTGATGAGTGGAAGATGTATTTACCTGATGTAGCTATACCATTTCGATGTGGAAAGATATTTTGCCTTGATGATGCAATAGTAAAGGTGAATCAAAATGATGCAACTTCTCTAAAATAATGGAGCAAGCAAAGGTCAAGGATTCTTGCTGAATTTGAAAGATTACAGCAATAAAGGTTTTAGAAAGCACTCTGGAAGTTGTATGGAAGGAATATCACTCTCTCCTAAATTTTCTAACAATAAAACCTAACCTACTGCACCAGTAAACTGCAGCTTTTCCAAGACAAAAATAAACCTGAGAATCCAGGGAGGAAAAAAGGAAGAAAAGGTTGGAGAGTGGAAAACCATTCCCAAAAGAAGGATAGAAGCCAGACCAATAAATAAATAAATAAATAAATAAATAAAAATCCCAGTACATAGGGTTTGATTTTCATATTTTCTTTTTTAATTTTTATTTTTTCCTCATTTGCTGCTATCCTTCCTATAGAATGATGCTCTTATGTTTATGTTAGAACAAATTCATTACTACCTTTCCCTCACTTCCCCACCCCTGTCTCAAGAGATGAATGAGTTCCAAAACCAGCTGCATTCGACTCCCCAACAACATATTCTTGTTGTCATGCCTACAAGACACTGCTTGAACAGGCAATATTGAACAAGACCACTTTTCTTCATGGTTCTTAAAAAGAACAATGAGATGATGGAGAATTTTGCCAAAGTAAGCACATTCAGACTATACAATAAATCTCCAAGATATTTTTTCTAGTAAGAACAAAGTTCCCACTTTGGAGACATGAGGAAGCAAAACCAAAGAAAAATCCTTTAATAAACTATTATAAAATAGGATTAACAGAGGAGGAATTTGGAAAAGAAACAGAAGCAGCCACAGGAAAGAAACCTTAGCATTGTTTGAGGTCTGACAGGAAGGGTTTCAGTTTTAAAAGGCAAAAGGTAATATAGTTACAATACTGGATAGAGACAAACTACTTTGTCTTCCGCCTCAGCTTATCCACAAAAGAAATGGAGTATTGCTCTGAAAGCTGCAGCATTTTCTCTTTATTGAAAGTGCTCATGTTAAGGTAAGAACACTGTTTCAACCTTATTTATAAAGCAAAAATAATGTTAATACATTTACCTCTTAAGACACTTGTCAGGTGTTAAAAGAGTGAATTCATAAAGTGTTCTCTGATGTTAAACTTGTATTGCAGCCTAATGCTTCTGTTACCACACGGAACATAAAACTCTACCATATTATTCATCTCCAATTTAGGATGGAAGGATTTCTGCTCGCTATGCAGATCTCCCGTTATGATGTGATTTTATTCCAACAAAATACACTTTAATTGTGTTTCCATTAAATTAGAAAGAGATGGTTTTGCCCAATACAATGCTTTGATGCCTACAGTTTCAGTGCTAATAAAGGTATTATCACCACAGGTGTAGATTACAGTGTGCTCATTAATTAGGGCATGAATTAAAATTTTTCCAGGCTATACTAACTCTCAGTCATTGAGATCACTCATCCAAGAAGAGAAGAGTGGGGTGGACAAGATAAAACAAGTTAGAAGTTAAGGGAAGCAAAGGAGGAGGAGCATTGCACTGTGGAATAACTCCTGAATCCAGTTGGTCTCCATGCCGGGAGACTGCTCGGTGCTTTTTTTTTCTGATTTCTGCCATTGTAAACTTGAAAGAGATCAAAGAAGTCACACTCAGAATCTTGGTATGGACAAAACCAAAATACAGCTTATGTGTCCAGTCAATGATCTGCTAATACTATAACTGAAATATTTGTAGTCTAATCAAAGAATTATGATTAGTCTAGATTTAATCTTCAGAAGAAAATAAAGAAGGGAATACTATTGACAGAGATGTAGTCTCAGAATAATGCAGTTGTAGTTGTAATCCATGCAATACTAATATCTAGCATTTTTCCAGTGTTAATCTTGCCCTTCCATCACCCCTCTGAATCCTAAGGTTGGAGACACCAGCCTTCCTCAAGCAAAATCAAATCATCAGTGTCCCAACTTCCTCACTGGAAAAAGTGCAAAGTTGAAGAGGTTTTTTTCCTTCCTCTTCTGCTTCCTTTTTTTTCTAATTTCACATGGAGTTTGTTTTGGTTTGGTTTGGTTTTTTATGCTTTCTAATACTTTTAAACCTTGCTCACTCTTCGCTGGTCTGTAGGGACACTACTGTATTACTGGGAGAACGTGAAAACTAGTGTAAGTTTCTACAGAGACTAATGCGACTCACTAACATGAGCAATGAAAGAGAAATACTGTGAGAGCAAAAACTTGCTGGTAAAATATGACAGCATCTAAATGAGCTTCGCTTCTCTACTGACTGCTTTTAATCTCAACCATTAAACAGTAAACAAGTGTTGGGCTACTCAAACCATTTCTCAGGCATATTATGTTGATATTTGTTTTTCTAAAGCAGAAGAAAATATAGTGTGAATATAATTATGCCTTCCTACTCTTAGCAGAGCTAATGCTACACAAAACATTAATATTTCACCCTTCTCCTGCTATGTCAAATCATATGTTGATGCAGCAAAGTTCTCTTTTCAGTACCTGATGCCCATATATCTAGCACCTCCCATGGGGACCACTCATCCTAGCAGCAATCATAGGAGCTCTTGAGATGAAGAGACCTGCAGCTTTGTTACCACACCAGTGCGTGAGGGCACGTTAGGTTCTCATCTACTCCCTTCTTTTTCCAGGCTCATAAAAAAAAGGATGCAAAGGTGATCACTCACCACCACCTCCACCCCCTGCCCTGAGCAAACTGATGCCCAGCCAGTGTCCAAGCAATGGCTGCCTGGGGTGCTTGACCCTCCCTAATCAGAGAAGGCAGCTAGAACAAAGGCTGCAGGCACTCTGTGATCAAGGGCAGCTGCCAGGGTTTGTTAGAAGCTACTAGATCTACCCTTACTTATCTGCTTAGCCTCACCTGGCAGCAGCAGGCACCCTTGAGTTCCTTGGAGGGTTCCTGAAACCTCGTAAGACCTTAGAGGAGAGCCAAGAAACTGGTGCACAAACTACTGTGTGTGTTGACAGAGCTCTGAACCCTGAAGAAAAGGCAGCAAGACCAATTTCACAGCTGCAACAGCTTGGCCTCCCAGTGCACCCAGTAGTGCTGTGAAACCAACCCAGTCACCATGGCAGGGACAATGCCACCTCTTTGGGGTCCCAAGACTTAGAACACATTTCCCAAAGGCACTGAGTTTTACTGCTCAGCACAGAGTCTCCAGACTATTCCCACATTTCCCACATCTCATGCTTTCTCAGGAGCCCTACAGCCCAGACCTTCCTGGTTTTAGTAGAGCTCAGGCAGTCCTTGCACAGGCCAGCACAGTGCCAGGGCTGCTCAGGTGACACTCAGCCTTGGGGAGCCGCCTGTAGGCACCAGACAGGAATCAGCAAGGCACGGTCATCATGAGCAGCACTGCTCAATGGAAGGACAACCTGGGCTATGTTACACTTCCTCAGGTGCGTGTTAGCACTGGAGAAGATGCTGCCCTTGATCAATACTCATGATCCAACTGCTCAGTTGCATGATGGTTTTGCTAAGAGCTTCTGTGTTCAGAAGCTGGGCTTTTTTTCAGCACATCAGTGTGTTCAGGACACAGGGGTGGTTCATTAGTTGCTGGCAGAAGCCAGGCAGGCAATGCACAGGCTCACACTACCTTTTTTAGCATTTTCAATTACACTTTGATGGTATATAACAGAAGTTGAGAGCTGATAGGAGAGAAACAGTCCAAAAAGTTTAGGTATGAATGAGTTGGCAACACAAAACAACAGCAGGGAAAACAACACAAGCCATTACAGGCTGATAAATCGAGAAAACCTTCAGTAACCTACAATTTTGATGGTACAATGAAGCTGTTGACTGAACTGGCAGACAGAACACATTAACTTTCTGTGGACTGAGGATCCTAAGCAGGTGAGTCATGTTCAAAAATGAGACAAAGCTGACTAGATCTTTCAGGGCTTTTGAAATTTTTCCCCATAGTTACCTGTGGTCCTCCAAGTCAGATATTGATGCAGACCAGAGGGATTATGGTCATGGACATGGTTTCACTGGGTGGACAGTTTATTGACACAGCACGAAGCCAAGTGTTCCGGCATGCCATAAGCACAGTGCAAGAAACTAATCAGTATCTGTAGAAAGCAGGCCTGGTGAGCATCTCCCTCCTCATTATCTTTTAACAGCATCTTGATTGCCAAGGCATAAGCATCACTTATCACAGAAATCTTAAGTTTTGAAGTGGCTATTCAGGTTCCTCTGCCGTATCTTGTATTAGTTGTAATGCATTTCCATGACAGGAACAAACATCTTTAAAATAATGTCCAGCAGTCAAAATTTCATTGCATAGCCTCTGTAGTTATAAACCATGTCAGATGTAGGCCAACAGTACTTCGGCGTTTCACAGATAAACACATACACACTCTTTATCCTTAACAGCTATGTTACACTGAGAAAAACGGTAGCAGCAGCTTGAGTGGCATTAAAATGAAGGGAAAGAGCAAATAAAATTCAGATTTATTTCAGTTTCATTTCTACTTAACTGCACTTATTCATAACATCTAAATGTACATTCAATGCAGTTTCTAGATGCAATATAGTAGGTTTTATGCAGTTAAAATGAGTTTATGTACAAGAGAATTGCCACAAGCCAATTCAAAACTGCTTTTCAAAATCTCTTTTCCAAAGTAAGTTGTGTAGTAATAATTCTATTTGTGTTGTGTCAGCTGGCCAAGAACTACAAATTTGAAATTACCACGAAGAAATCTAGGATGAAAAAAAGAGATATTTGCAGAATCTATATGAAATAGCTAAACATGCCACATGCATTCAAAAGAGGAACAATTCACAACAAATTGTTCTTGCTTTGCTTGGAGACACACTTGCAGCATAAGCATACATCTGCATTCTTAGTCGAGATTCTTTTCTCAATTATCACACCTTAAGATTTTTAATGTCCCCCAAGCTCAAATTATTAACCATAATTTGCATGTAATGCTCTTTCGTTTGGTTTATGTGCACTTACAAAGACATCAAACTATAAAGATATTAAAGGACCTCAATGACACTTTCTTTCATTATGGTTCCAGTCATTTTTTCTCCAGCATGTATAATACATTGGAGAGGGCCCCATTGGTCTCCAGAGTGTTCCAAAGACATTTTCTTTTGGATTCCACATAGCTCTTTGCATCGTAATTTCAAAGATGAGCAAATAATCCATTCAGCCTTACTTGTCATCCATGGAAGGAAATGCAATTTCTAGAATGAGTAAGAAGTTCGACTTCACCAATCTCTCAAACCATCTCTGGGAATAGCCTATAATTCTAAACTCACTTGATAAGCACCTTCTCCCACAGTGAGAACATGCTGCGTGTGCTTCAGATGCAACCAACCCCCAGCAAGTGCAAGAGCCTCACATGGGGTGTTTCTTATTTGTACTTTAGTTTTAATGGGAGACCTCAAGTGACATTGTATATAGAGCATAATACAATGTTATTTCAAATACTTGCTGAGATGTATTCTGTGCTCTGAAGAGCTTACAAAACAGTCAACAGAAAATAAAGCAAGGAAAGAAAAAAAAACAAACCAAAAACTTCTTAAGAGAGAGCACCAGAAGGAAGCTGAGATCGGATTCACTTGTATAGAACTTATGAGCAGGAACATGACACTTGCTACTCAGGTCATTAAACACAGAAGGCTTCAAAATCCATACTCAATTCCCACAATTCCAGTTCAACAAGAGCTGTCTTTTTTTTTTTTCCTTTTTTTTTAAAAAAAAAAAAAAAAAAAAACAAAAAAAAACCAAAAAAAAAACAAGCTGCAAATGCAGGAAGAAGCCTAGTCAAGAAGTTTTCAGCATTCCTACAGTTGCATCGACCTAAAAATTGTGCAAAGAATCTCAACACAGAAAATGATCAATGGCTCCCAATCATTATCTGAACAGAATATTAAAGTAAGACATGCATAATAAAGTAATTTTGATTCATTTTTGAGAAGTGATGGCATTTAGTGAGATTCAGTAAATTGTCCCTTTCAGCACTAATAACATGTTCATAGCTTTCCCCACCAGACGTTCCTTAATGGCAATATAATAGGATTGCAATGACAATTAAACGATTGCATATTTTAGGGCAATGGAGGGTATCCACTAGGGCATGAACCATTAACAAAGTGGTAACGTCATCACTGGAATGTTCATGCTTTGGCACAGTAACCAATAAAGCAGAAGAACTGGCAGAGAGCAGGTATTCAATTCTTGTACTGCCTTCTTGACTTAAAAAGACAGAAAAAAATAGAAACTGGTGGTGAATATTAAAATATCCAACAAAAATTGAAGATTGCTCTAAGCCCTTCCTCCTCTGCCCACCACTCAGAGGGGTTCACCTCAGACCACATGTAGCCTTTGCTGACAAACAGTTCAGCAAAGACAGCAGGGAGGTTCACCCTCTTCCCTTCCACAAACGCCAAGCTCTGAGCTCTCTCCAAGCCTGCCCTTCATGCTCTCCTCTAAGCACACAACTGCTCTGCAGCACACACTGCAGATGGGTTTGTAGCAGCACCAGGCTGCACAGACGCGCATATCTGTCATACCTCGCTTGAAGGAGACTTTCATTTGGAATTTAGTGTTGGTGTAAAGTGCTTTAATTGACAGCCTGGGAAATAAAGCTCTCCTCCACTCAAGGAACAATGCAAGCATCTTCCCAGGGCTTCACTCCTGTGGCTCCAGAACAGCCATTTTGGAGATGTAAGCCTTTCTCCTCTGGATGTCAGTGACCTACTCCAGTGTTTTGCTGAGCTTATAATCAAAGTGAAGCGGAATTGAGTCTGATACCAAGGGAGTGGGCGGCTACACTGTTTTTCACTCGTTACAGCCAGCCCTTGGGTGCCTGCTACAGCACAGAACCAGGGTCACACACAAAACCTTTTCTGCTGACAGAAGAACTTCATTCCTTGACATGAATGGCCTTGGAAACTTTTCCCAAACAAGACATTTATTTATGGAAGTGAGAAAATATGACTGAAAAAGGAATGAACTAAAGGGGAAAAAAGCTCCAACTTATTTTGTGGCTTTCTACCCAAATTATTGCATCTAAACATCTATACTAACAATAAGGATAAAGCTAACAGCACCAAGTATAGAAGATTCCCATAGAGATCAGATTCAGCATAAATCTGGTCACTGGAATTTATTTTTAATATTTACTTCAAATATCACAAATAATGGTTCAATGTAAAAATGCATGGATAAGTTCAGATGCTGTCAAAACAAGAGTTATCTCACAGATCTAAGTTCACCTCCCTAATGCGTAACTGCAGAACTACAGGAATCACTGACATAAGAGAATGCTGAATTCCATCATATTTAACATCATTTCAAGAAAGCATACACATTTTTCATCCTTTACTTAAGAAAAAAACCCAACATACCACATTAAAAAACTGAAACAGCAATCGGAAAAAGAATATGGGGGGGGAGGGAAATTATGCATGAGAGAGTCTTTCCTATTTTTTCCTATGTGATTACAGCTGGGGGATAGAAACCAAAAGACATTTGTTATATTGCTGCATAATCCCATTTGCAATGATCACTCTTTAGTGTGGCAGATAGAAGGGTGTATTAGAATGTCTTTAAGTATTTGTTATCTTGTTACTTTGTATGTACGACTAGTGACTGATATCCACTGACAAAGTATTCTGTAACAACTCCTGTGGTGTTTGTGCACATACATAGATACACATCCAAGTACATCACACGTGGTTATGCCATTACTTCACAACTCTAGAAAACAATTCTGCTAGAATTAAGAGCACTCAGTGCTAAAGCTCAGCAAACCTGTAGAATTTAGACTGGGGAGGAGTGAAGGGGAATTAAAAATATTCTTTCAAAGCATACTGAAATGAAAATTAGAGGAAAATTGGTATCAAACTGACAAAAGTTATCTAGGGAAGTTAAGGTATTTACTACACTTTAAAAGATCAGTTGGAAATTCATTGGGGTTGAAGCTCTTCAGGGCAATAGTAGACGTTTACTCTTGGTGTAGCTCTTTGCCAAAGGAACCTTGATACCACTCTAGGTCTGTAGGCATAGTAGAATAAGAAACAAAATGGCCATCCTCTACCAAATCAGTGCCATAATTGCTCACTACCTTGTTCAGAGCAGGGTTTGACTCCCAGTCCACCTAGTTGTCTTTCCAGTTAGTGGAACATCTTCATAAACCACAATTGAAAGACTGCAATCCTAGTCATCAGCATCAGCATCTTTCCTCCTTTATTAATGAGAAATACAAATGACACTGTTTCAGTCAGAGGAAACTGGCACATGAGAAAATAAGTCTACAATGATCTTCAGCTCATCAAAAAGGAGCTAATCAAATCAATGAGTGATGTAATAGGGAGACATCCTGCGTATTCATGACTAGAAATCATGTTCTAGAGTGACGAGGCTGAAGTCTACTCATTATATGAAAGTCGCTCTCTGATTTCAGAATTTTAACTCCCCTTTCACCTGGTTTATTCCAGACTGTCAAAACTTAATTATTTTGAGTTGCCTTCTGGGAACTGAAACCCGCAACAGTTGTCAGTGTCTTTTTCTTCCTTCCCCAGTAGCTGAAGTACTATAAAACTACATTGGAACTGACTACTATCTCTAGAAGCATAATTCTGGAACAACAAACATGGTGATGACACAGCCTGGAATGCATACTTGAAAGGAATGCATAAGAGCCTATACTCCTATAGTCTATTCCTCTCTGCAGGCTACTAAGATAACTCTTAAAACCAGCAAAGTGACAGGAGAGAAAGTTTGAAAGAAGTTCTTTTAGGCCTGACACATAACTAGTAGGAATTAAAGACTGGATCAGGTGTCTTGGCATATGGGGCTCCCTGAGAGATGTCAACACATGATTCTACCTAGCGAGAAATAGAGCTTCCTAGACATGCAAAGCAGTCTATCACATTAATCCAGAGAGCAACAGAAAGAAGATTAGAGAAGAACAGCAATTTGAGAACAACATGAGTCCTTGATGGTGTCTTAAGTAAATATCAGGTGTTGAAATAGCTTTAAAAAAGGAACAAATAATCCCAACACACATCATATTTTGGCAAGAATTTAGTGGAGTAGATGGAATAATTTTGTATTTTTTTCCACGCAGCTTATGTTGCAAACATGTAATATGTAGTATGTTTTAGACTAAGAATCTAGGTTCAGTAAACAAGTCTTTGAATGGCAGAGCCCACCGAAGAAGAGGAACCCATTAAAAGAAAAAAAAAAAAAGCTGCAAGGAAACAGGATAAATGCATCCAATTATCAAGACAAATGTTGTTTCAAAACAACTGAAAAACCTGGATGCAAATCCTTTTTCTCCAGGAGAACAAAAATATTTACTGTGTGCCAAATAAAATT
>WEIS01016672.1:0-20243 GCA_013389965.1 Todus mexicanus
ATAGTGACAGGCACATTTCAGGATTCAAGCAGTTCTGGAGTATTATCCCTCTGGGCATGACTGAGGGTGGAAAGCTCAGCAAGAACTGGATGATGTGGGAAACTGTCATCAGCCAGAGAAATTAAGTTCAGATCATGTTAATATTCTCCCCTGCAAAAAGTATGTCATGCTCAGGTATCTGCAAAGCAGGCTGAGATGAGGCATTACAGTAGCTTTCTTTTTATTCTTTGGAGAAGGGGAGTTTAGCCCAGCAACAGATCTAAGTTTCCTTTCTATGCCTACAAAGCGACTTGTAGGTGGTACTGTAATTAAATAGGTCCATCACTTAAAATAGAAAAGCACATCTTTATAGCTCAGGTGTGAACTAAAAGCCTGTAGTGAGACGCTTCCATCAAGACATCAGTTTTCAGGAACATTAACGAAAGAGCAGAAAATTCCCAGCAAAGCAGTCTGGATGCAAAGAACAAAACAGACAGTCAGGAAGTCTAAGTTCCAGCATGATTACCTTGGCTCCCTCACAAATCTGCACTTCTGTTTCCATTAGCTGGAAGATTGCTCCTGTCCTGTTTCAACAAAAAAAGTACTTCTTGCAAACAAAATGCAGTCTTAAAAACTCTGCACTGTAGCTCACGGTTACCTTTTTCTAAGAAATAAAAAGGACAAAAAACCCCTGCAGATACTGTCACGTGAAGCTCCATCGAGATCTCTGTTCTGTGTTACATCCTGTTACATAAAGCCACTGCTAAACCTTAGGGTGACAGTAAGAGCGAACATTCCATGCAAGTTGGACAGATGCCTGACTCCAGCAAGCCACCAATATGACACGGCTGAGCAAAGGCTAGTATCTAGATTTGGAGAGGAGGATTTCTAGTGCAGAATAGGAGTGGAGAGGAAGACTGAGTCATTAGCCCACTGAGCATACTCTTCCTTTAAACTCTCAGAAGAAGAATTGCTGGCAGAATGAGACACATCTCAGGGTAGGCTCTGTGTGACCTCCATACTCACGTATGGATTGATTCATCCCGTGCTTGGAACATTAATTTTCACAGAACTAGGAGAAGGTTGAAAAGGACAATGCAACATCAAAGTGAAAAGACTGGTTTCTTACTTGCAGGAAGAGCAATGGTTTGATTCACAGATGTTGCTGAAAAGGTATGACCAGGGGGAAGTTGATAGCAATGCCCAGAGAAACAAATAATCACAGGATCACTATGATACTATTATCTCTGTCTTTCCACTGTGTTAAACATGCTCATGGGGCTCCAGGGCAGATCAGTTTGATCTGCAAAAGATTGTACAGACCTTCACAAAGCCAAAGCACCCCAAGAACATTAGCTAGCCATGTCATGCCAGCTCCACACTGATAAATCTCATTGCCAGAAAGATGTGGTGTCCTTTTCTGTCACAACATTTCACTGCAAGCAGCCTACATTGTCTCAGAGATGCAATCAGTTCATCAGTGGGGCAGGAGCTTGCTCATGCCATTGCAAGTGAGAGCAGCACTCACAAGAACTTCTCCATCTCTACGGCTTCCATATAGAATCCCAACCCAGTATTTTCTGAGAAGTCAGGAAATCCAAGAGTAAGATTTCAACTGCATTCTGTGTGTGTTTTTACATCCAATTCAAAAACAAATTCTGCTGAATTGCAACTGCTGAGGAAAATACACTTGGGAAGCCAAGATGGGTTTTTTGCACAAATAAGCCTTAAGTGCAATATTTCATTAGTGAGCTTCTGCAAACAGTAAGACTTAGTGGCAAAGTTTCTAACTAAGAGGCTAATACCAGCAGATTTTCTACACTTACTCTTATCACCAGAAGTCATCCTAACTAACCTGTGTTTTCATGGAAGAGAAAAGCTTCCTAGTTTAAATTAACATTGATGCAACTGTGACATAACACTTAACATCGATACATTTGATGGTTACTGGGTCACATCAGCTTATTTCAGAAATCCTAGGTACTTTCAGACAACGGCTACTTCTTCCTGAAATGTGCCTGTCACTATTTATCCGCTTCAGCTTCTCGTCTCAGAGGCTGGAATACACTTTCACTGTTAGCAACTCTTGCTGTGAAGCAGTTTTGGATAAAGAACGTAAATCCACAGTTTGGAAAAAATGAAGGAAGAACTCCTACAAACAGGTGCTCAGGTGAAAGCAAACATAGGTCTGTGAATTAATATCCTCCCACAGGCCTACACTCATGCCAGCTAAGAGGCAGATGCTGCTGCTGAAACAGCATGTGCTGCTAGCAATACTTAGCTCCCCGGGAGCTTATTTGTGCCTTAACTGAGCCACAGGGGAACCAAGTGCCCTCTGACTATGGCAGTGGAATGGATTTATAGCCTCTGGCACTTGGCTGATGCAGAACCACCCTTCATAGTTCCATCTCTCCGGACATCCATCCACCTCACTTGTCTTTGAATAACACATCTTAGCTCCCTGAGCAACCTGACTGTCTGCCTCAGATCTCCTGTGAAGACAGGACGAGTGACACACATCAGAGGTGCCGCCTTCTCCTCGATTGTAAGGTTTGCCTTTGAGCTCCCTACTGCGAACAAGAAATTTGAACTTATTTTCTTAACATTCAAATACCAAGTGTTAGAAAGTCAAAACCCCAAATCTTCCAGCTGAGTGGAGTTCTGTTCAGGTGAGGCAGCTTTTGGCTCAGCAGCATTTACCCTGCTGGTCTGGGAGGTGTGGAGACTGCAAAGCTCAATTTGCTTCCCACTCTGAAATGAGAGCAATGACCCAATTTGTCACTTTCGGGAAACAGCTGCAGCTCTAGCTAGAGGATCCAGAGGAGGAAGGCAGAAAAACATCATCTATTACAGCAGGATACTACCAGAGAGAAGGAAGAACACTCTCTGAAGGCAGGAGCTTTATTCTGAAGAAGTCCCAGAACAAGCACAGCTGGCAGTCACTGCAAAGCCTGTCCCCTTTTGTGAGAGGAGAACTTGACTCCAGGCAGAACAGTTCCTCGCAGCCACATCACCATCTGTAACTGGCACTGCAGGCCACAGCCTGCCTGCTTTTAGGACTCCCAAGCAGAGAGAAGACTGAGGGACTGAGGGTAGGGGAGCTTAGGGTGGAGTTCAGGACTAGAGCAACAAAGTATAGCGCTATAAATCCAGCTTTACAGAGGAGGGCAAAGCAAATTTGCACGGTATCTATGTGCATTTATGCACCTGGCAACAACCAGTGCCTATTGTTACTGTTTCACAGGGGATTAAAAAACCCTTCTCAACCTGAAGTTTTACAAAATGTAAATTGAACTGTGCACTCATACACACCAGCCCTTGACAGCTCCTCCTTTAATCACAGATGTGCAAAGTTGTAATTTAATCTTTCTAAACGCAGACTGTTTTGATTGTTCAGTTGCAATCCTCTGTGGAGCTTTGCTTGCCCTATACAGGCGCTTAGCAGTGACAGCAATCCATAGCATTGCCTTCCGCTTCCCCAGCAGATTACACAGCACTGCAAACACTGCCTGGCTCCTCAAGGATTCCACATCAGCTGCCCTCGCACTTGGACACAGAGATGAAGGTTTGCTCAAAACAGCATGGTGAACGCTAGAAAGTTCAGACCCCAGCCTGCAGCCCCTTCCTCTAGCTACCCACAGACCCTTTTTTTCCAAGCTCAGTTAAGTACCACATGAAAAACAAATCTAGCAGGCATCTGGGAAGCATTTTGTGAAACATGTTCGCCAAAGGTGCAGGACAAGCACTGGAACAACATCAGCTTGTGTCCACACCATGGGCTGGAAGCTTATTACAAAGTTACACATGTTGCTGTTGCTCCGCACACTCCTAGTTGGGACTCACGCTGGGCTCATACCTCACATCCCTGGGCTTTGCTTCTGTCACTCCAGCACAGAAGCTTATCTAGCTCCAGGAGACTTTACCCTATTGCAACCAGCAGCAAGTAGCAGCTCTGGAAGGCAGCTCTTCCAAAACAAGTCCCCAACACTCAGTGGTCACCTACACTACAGCAGTTTTCAGGCCCTATCAGTCCCTGTGGTACTAGGAACAGATAGGCAAGGATATGAAAACAGTCCTGAGAAATTAATATAAGCCTTGCTTTGAAGTTTAATGGACTTACTTGGTTAGCAGTTTATATTTTGCAGTGGTCCCTAATCTGCCCAAGAGTCCAGCTCACAGAAGGGGTAGGAAGCAATAGAAGCCTGAGCAGTTGCAATGCACAAAGGGTGGAAAGACTCTGCTCCAGGAGCAGCCAAGGTGATCCAGGGTCATGCTGCTGTCTCTAAGAGGCAAAGAGCAGCTGCCACCAGCAGGAACAGGCAGGATGCCGGGGCACATGTGTCAAGCCTTAAAGTAGGGAACTGAAGGGTTTCTCCCTTTTCTTAATGGGGCGTCTGGGAGTGAATTAGGAATACGGTTACATCTCTCCAGCAGTCGGTGTTTTAAAAAGCAAAGCCCTTCATTTGTTCCTCTACCACACCTTGTCCCCTCTCCTCCAGTGACGCACAGTGTATTCTATTCTGCATGTTAATAACAGGCACTATGTAGCACGAAGTCACTGCTCCAGAGCTCACCTCCAGCTTCAAATCTCCTTGCAGCAAAGCTGATCAGTCCTTGAAGCCTCTTCAGACTCATTCAGTCTGGCACATTGCATAAAGCAGTCTGAGGCATTAGTAAATTGCAGGGATACTTCTTGGTAAACCAAAAGAAGGGGAGGGGGGAGAGAGAAAGATATCTAAACTAGAGAACCCTCCCATCAGCTCCTAAAGCCGGCAGTTTGCCAGCTACAGAAGAGTTTTCATACAGAACCTTTTAAACCCAGGATTCCAATTTCACCTGGTGCAGCTTGGCTCTCTATTTAAACAATAAAATCTGTTTAAAGCTATTAATCATGAGTAGGTGTCTGTAATGAGACCACAAAACCCAGCATCCCTGCCTCATTTGCAAAGATGTGATGATTTTAAATTAGGGCTTTGCCTTGGTGACCCTTTAGCTGGAGTTTCACATTCCTACTCCTGTGTGCAACATGGCACTGGCAAGCTTGATACCTTATACCCCACAGCTCACTGCATTTCAGAAGTGAAGCAGCATTGTGCCAGAACCATTTTAAAGTATTTAAAGCCCTCACAACATGTTATATTAATGTAAGAGATTAGGGGGATTTATTGTAGTAGTACCTAGCACTGATGGCACTCAGCATTTTAAAAATATCAAATGCACACATGCCAACAGGCTTTTAACTCTTCACACCCCACTGCCAGCAGTGCTAAGAAACAACAAAGCGTTTGGCATCTGTCAGTGGTTTTGCTGGTAGTTAGGGAAAGCCGAACAAGTTGAATAAACTGTGACATCAATGGCTCAGAATTAGAATACTTCAGGGCATCTAAACCCAGCTGCACCTTTTTGTGACTTCCTGTCCCAGTCACTGCTGGAGCCTCCCTGAGCTGCACTTCGGGTTAGTCCTGAAGACCCCACCCAGGTAACAAAAGGCCACACGAACTGAGGACGAGGGAGAAGCATTCAACATTTAAAATGTGATCCCAAGGAAAGGGCAATGGTTTTGTGAGATTGCCTGACCAAACTGGATTGCAGCTGCCTGCGTATTGCAATGTGTAACAACCCAAGTATTACACTCATCTGTCACAATTTCAAAGGTGATACAGTTGTCCTATTTTTCCATCACAATCTGTTCTGGCTCCCAGCACTTTTCATCTGCAGTTACCAGACTAATACACACAGTACAGGTGTTCACAACAGCCTTTCACGCTGAACTTTGTCAGCTCCAAAGTGGAGGTACCTAGATGGGGCTGAGAAGAAAGAGGGGCTTCTATTAAAAGATGCACACAGATGTTCCTGACTAACAAACACCATCAGTCTCGTGTGTCTGCCATCTTAATTTTAAGACTCTTAGAGCAGAAATTATAGAGCAACCAAGGACCAAAGAGAAAATAAGACCTTAATGAGCAGTTTTGCTAACAGGCACAACTTGTGTGGCATGCAAAGCAACATAAGACATTCCTGCTCAGAGGAGAATTCACCAAAAGTACTGGGTTCCTCTCATTTCAGTCTCTCTGGAATAATTGTGCTACATCACCATCAGGCAGTGAGCTACCTTCTTACTGACAGCTGTCCTTTCACATTCAGAAAAGACTGATATAAGACCCTATTCAGACCATTCATGCCCTGTGTTTTCAGGTTTTCCATTTGTCTGTATTTACCCTTTTGGAGCAACGGTTGTGTTGCTGTTTTCTCAGTGCCTTCACCCTGTTCTCTGCAACTGCTTATGTTGGAACACATGTTGGGATCTTCTTGGATCAGATATGGCACAGAGAAAGTCTACTGCCTTCAATGTATTAAGTTCAAGGCAGGCCAGTCTTCTGGAGAGTACAGATAAGCCTATGAATTCATTTCACAGAAGGCTATTTTGCCCTTTGACTTATGAAGGGATCAAAACATCTTTGAAGACATGGGAATAATCACTTGCATGGAAGAGCTAAAACTCCATTGGCAGTTAATGGCCAGCTCTATCTTTTTGACTGTGTGTAATCCTTCAGTTCCTTAAAGGACACGCAAGCAGGAGCCAAACACATTGACAGGGAGAATACCATAAAACCACAAATTAACACTGAAGTCATGTTTAACAACTCAGCAAGTGAGAGAAGATGCCAATAATTGGCCAAGACATTTTGTGTTTCATGGTAAGAAACAAATGCAAGGTCAAAATAGCCAATGGCTAGGGTGGATTATGAGTTTGCTTTGGCAAGTACACTCTGCAGAATGGCACTGGTAAGGGCCGCACGGTGTTGATAGCCCAAGGTGGCTCATCATCAAATCTCTGGCATTTGCTTTCCCCCGGGAATCTCCCACTCTTTGCTCAAGAGAATACGGAAAGAAAAAAGGTCTCTTCCCAGCATTTCTGGTCTGAACACTGGATAAACCCCACAACAGTCAACAAAGCCGTACAGTGAACTCCTGCAAACACACCTGCCTAGAGCACAGATTAGATGTTTCGGGCTGAAGATGTACAGTGATATTAAGTCTATCCTTAAAATAATCCTATGTCCATCATTTTCAAGGGCCTACAAATCCCCTCAGCATGTCATAATATTAATATTAATGCTTATAAATAAAAAAGGAGAAAGCACTGAAATGACAGACTGAGAATGTTAATAAACAGACATCAGTGATTAATAAGGTAATAAAGCCTTCAACAGGATTAGGAAAAGAAAAAGAACAAAATTTCTTTCAGCTGATTACTTAACTACTTTTAAGGATATTAAAAATTAAAATAAATTTATAATAATTTTAAAAAATCATCTAACACATGAATAAGGTGCCAGAACAGTCAGTGGACAGCACAGTAGGTTTGACACAGGCTCAAGAAAGAATCTGCAAGCTGATTAGGTCTGAGTGAGTTGGAAGCAACTCAGGGCAGCTGAAGGTTCCCCTTCAGGTAGAGCTACATCAAGGCCATGCCAGCCTGCCTAATAGGAGGTTCTCAGATAACACAGAGTAGCAGGAGCAGCCATAGGAGAATCTGGCCAAAGGTTAGTATCTGGGAAGCAAATCTTCATGAAAAGAAAAGTTTGATCCTCAAAATTGTAAAAACAAATGTTCCCAGAAAAGAAATACCAGTCTTTCCAAACTACTGAAATAACTCCAAGAAGAGAATGACCAGTCCTAAATGTAGTATCTGTGTGTGGATACACAAGTTAAATGTCAGCATTAAATATTCCAATGTGGTACACTTAAAAAAACAGGGCTATAAAGGAAGGTTGATTTTGTGTAGAAAATACTTATGGAAAGAAGAGAGAAGGAGAATTAAGTGAACACACATAAACACAAAAGGTACAGCTGGAAAAGAGAGACTGCAGCATCCAAAAGGCAAGCTTGATCCCCCACCCCAATACTAAACACAGAATGAAAACAACCAATTCTGCTACCCCACAAAAGCCAGAACCTGGCCTTGATCTTGGCCATCTACCATCACCTGTCATATACTTACCACATGGGACAGCTACTGGTGGAGAGGAAATCACAGCTTAACACACCTGCCTGCACTTACCAGTATAATTGAAAGCGAAGGCAACAAGTCTCCATCCCTCTCCTCCCTGTGCAGTAAATTGCAGAGCACAGAGTAAATACCCTCACTGAGACCACACAGTCCCTCACCACACTGACATCTCCGTTATTTCTCTGCAGTTCACCAGAGCCTATTATTGCTTTGCTTTGTTTGATGTTCTCCCAATGTTGAGAGAAAGCATGAAGGGAGAAAAGAAAAAAGAGAAATCTGTCTTTCAACTTCCTAATCATCTTCCTCAAAATGTTCCATGCATCAGCACTGATTTCATTATCTGCCTGCTGCTAGAGATTTTATTTAAAGAATAACACACAAGGAAGAAAGGATTTACCCTGACCTCCCTGAACTGCTGGGGGATGAATACTACACAGAGCTAAGAGTGAAAAGCTCATTTCCTTTCTCAGACTAACCGAAAGACTATGCAAAATTCCCCTCTATTCAAGCCCCCAATTTTAAATTGGGCTATCAAAGACTTTTCATTTTTAGGGGCCTGGGTTGATGCAATCAGTTTATCATCAATGAACGAGAACTGATAACATGAACCATCACATCACACAGCACTGCTGTGGCTAAAGTGACTCTCAGAGGCAGAAAAATACAGAAAAAATGAGTAATTTAAACCCAGTGTTCTCCTGTCCAGCTATACCGAGAATAAAAAGCAGCAGGGGCCCCATTTTTTCCCCCCACTGCACCAGTACAGCATTCAACCTGAGACTTTGGCATGTTATATATTACAGATCAAGTGAAAAGGTTAGTGGGAAGCATGGAAGGGTATCAAGTAATGAGTAAGAACATCATGGACAGAAAGAGAAATTAATTGCAGAATAAGACGCAGTCAGTATCTTTTAACAGGCACAAGTATAAGACCCCATCCAGTGGAAGGAGCAATCTAAGGTGACTCAAATGAAGTCTGTTCTAGACTGAGTACACTATTTCTTCTCCAGAAGGTCCAGAGGTGCTGATGCAGCTGTGTCTGGCATGATCCCCCCAGCTCGTATGGCAGCTCTGTATTTTGTCCACCATAGGTCCCTGCAGAGTCATTTATCTCTCCAAGAGTGATTAATATATAATCCAAATATTTTATTTTGGGAAATAGGCCATCTCTTCTTTTTATAAGACCACACACAGTAGCCTATTTTCAAAAAGCCACATTCACACATTTATGCAATACATGCAAGACATGAAAAGAGTGAACTAGGCCAAATGAAGGAAGGGAAACCTAACCTTATCACCCTCTTTATTAAAAACCTTCTCTTTTCAAAGTCTAAAACAACTGAATTCAATTACCCTAGAAAATTTCTATCAACTGTTGCCTGAGTTCTATTTCCTTGATATCTCAGAAAATCAAGCTGCGCCTAACAGTTTTCTGATAACTAAATTTGCTGCCAAAAACTCCCTGCCCCGTTCTAAATGCCAGCATCTTCACAGTTTCCAACTACACTTGCTGACAATGCTGTATGTTTTCATCATTCACACCCATCCTTCTGCATTTGCTGGACCAAGATGTCTGCATGTGATGGCAAAATTGGCTAAAGCAAGCCTTGTTTCTCTTTCTCTCATCCACATCTCAACAAGGAACACGAGAGTTCCACCTTCACCCCTCATCCTGATGCCCCGTCATCAGTCCCAGTGAGCACGGGTTACTCTTAAACACCTATATTCCAGAGGTCAACATGAAAAAAGGTCGCTGCACGCCTGGCTTACCTGATCCTCGGAGAGCTGCGATATGTGATTCACTGCAGCGTAAGACTCTATCTTCGGGTTGAAGTGATTGATGATGGCTCTGAAAAAAAGCAGGGAAGTTTTCAGAGGTCTCAGGAACAGCTTAGGGATGTGGCAGAAATTCCCCACCAGCCCGAGTCAGTGCACATGAAGCCATCATCCTGCAAGAAGTAGTTCTTCCCTCACCACACTGTATTGTTTGCTGTGCCAAAGGCACGCTCCCTGCTGAGAGGCCAATGCAGATTCAGCCACGGGCTCACTGGAAATGGCAAGCACAGGCACCGCCCTACACGTGAGTGCATTTGTCGCAGCAGATACGGGGTCTGTGCTCACCACTCTGGCAGAGGGAATCGCTGCCTTGCTGGGAACAGGCTGCATATCACTTGGTGTTCCAAGAGACACATAGCAAATCTGGTCATTGCCATCCCATCGTGCTTAGGAACTGCATCTCCTCATCCCTTACAAAACTGGTATCGCCCAACATTTTGCTCTGCGGAACTCTGTTGCCTGATGTGTTGAAAGTGACAGCTTATTGCTGTGGATCTCCACTATGTTTCAATGTAGCTGGCTCCTACTTGTAGTCATCCATCACTGCAGTCACTACTTCCAATTCTTCCCATAAAGACTTCAGTCCTCAGCCCCAATTTAGATTGTTAGAGATAACTTATGACAAGGTCACAAATACAGCAGCAGAAACACTGATCGCTCCAAATTCTCTGCCTCGTTTCTCTCACTGCCTGCACCTGTTCCATTCTAGATGGATCTAGAGGCAGGGATGAGAAATCCAAAACTGAAAGTAAAAATAGTAATTGGAAAAAAAAAAAAGAAAATCACACCACAGCTGGAATATTTCCTCAGCATCTCCTCTGCTTGTCAGGTGCAACTGAGAGGACAAATTGCAAGACAGTAAAGTCTCCCCAGAATAGGGTTTGCAACTGGTCTAGTTGGGATATTACTCAAGAGACTCCCTGCTGAGGTAAATGCTCATCACGGGAACAGCCCATGTCAGTGCTCAGCACAGATGTGCGCTGACAGTGCCTGGAGAACACTCGCTTGGCCAAATTACACCGCAGCAGCAGTCAGGGATTTCACTCTCATATTCATCAGCATGAAAATTCACTCCAGCTCCCTCTGTTGTACTCTAATGGGTTCCCTCCCCCTGACACCTCCCCCTGCAGAAGTGCTTTCAGCTGCTTTCTCCAGACCTCACCACAGCTAAGAGGTGGTGCCTGAGTCCAGGAAAAAGTCATGTTCAGTGGTGCCAATCAGAGATGATGGAAAGAAAACCTGCCTGGAAGCATCCTTACTTCTTTAAATACTGAGATGAACAGTGTGGAAGGAGTGGGGAGTGAGAGACGAGTTAAAAAAACCCCAAACTGAATCCAAACAGAATCACGGAATCTGCAGAATCCCTGAAACATTCCCAGCCACACACCTCATCAACCCACCAGATACAGCTCATGTGCAGGGGCAGCCCCCCTAACAGCTGCTCCTACAGCATCAGCATGTACTTTGCACCAGGGAGCTCCTGCAGTCTCACCAGCCTTGACAGCTGCATTTGTAAAGCAAATTCAGCAGGGCCACTTCCCATACCACTCATCCCTCCAGAGGGTGGACAAGCAGGCAGGTAGAGACAGGCCCAGACACTTGGCTTTTCAATCCTACCGAGAAGCAGCTCCTGCGAGTCACAATCACACTCTCCATTACCCAGCCCCTCAAACACAGCGGCTTTCAAGCTGCATGTTTCATGCCTGGCTGGAGTTGTATTTACACTCCTACAGGACACACGACAAGCTACTGAAAGAAAACGGAACGCAGACTTAAAACAACTTAACTTCTGGCTTGACAGAAGGTTTGGCAGCTCGGAGGGGTTCAGTGCACTCACATGGTTCCAACATTTACGAGGGAACAGATTTAGCATTTATTCATATCCACTGCTGTGAAGCACTTCAACATGGGCCGCCTGCTCACAAGTCCCTGCTTGGATCTGAGCTAGTGGAGCGGCACCTGCAATCACAGCTGGGATTCGCCCAGGGAAAGCAAACCCAGCTACCAGCTGCCACTGCAGTAAGAATCAACAGACATTAAGGAAGAGAAAGAATTGTCTTCTTCCTCATTTCCCTAAAGGCGAATGGACAACTCCTCAGTGACTAGAGGAAGAAGTTCAGCTGTTTAACTTATTTTAAGTGAGCTCCTTCCCAAACTGAATTCCTTCCCAACCTGATTTTGTGCAGAGCTGTTTTCCTGAACCTGCAGGCAGCCTGGGGCAGAGGAGCAAGAAGAGCTTGGATTCAACCCTGGCTCTTGCTGCCCAGTATACGCTACTGATTTAGGATGGTATCACCTGAGATCTGGAACAATGAGACTAACATTTAAGCAAACACTGCTGTATCAAGACAATAGGTCAGGAAGAAGCCCACAGGGACATCCTAACCCTATAGATTAGATAACTGGACTTCAGAGGCCTGAAAACCAGCTGGGACCAGCTCTGCAGTTAACGAGTCAGGATGACTCAGTTTTTTCCACCAAAGGTGAAAAGTACACCCCGAGGAAGACTTCAGGACTTCATCAGAAGATCACCAGAGGGGACCCAGAGACCACTACCACATTCAACTGTGCACACAACGGAGGGGTGGAGAATATATTAATGAATTTAATGCATATGCATGTGAATTCCAGGAAATGTTATGAATATGTATGGAATGGTTCAATAAAAAGAGCTCAAGTGCTTTTTGACCAGTGCACATGTTAGGAGGAGCTATTCCTCACATTGCCTGGCGCGGTAATAAAGAATGTCTGCTTAATAACATTTATTTGTTATTGGGTTTTCTTCGTTTCACTACTAAGGCCAGGTTCTGCACATGGCACAGCTTCTCCTCAAACATCTGGTACAAGAAGTTCCATTGGTACCCAGCCCAAGCTGCTGTGTAAGTGCGGTTCCTTTCTGCATCAACTACTCTGATACGCCTTCGCTATTCTTCCATCTCTCAAAAATCCTCTCGTCCCTGGGGCATACTTTTAGGCAACTGGCCTCCTGGGCTACAGACTAACAGCTGGAATTTCACTTTGCAAAGCTGCCACTCCACAGGCATTTGTTCCTGGAGACAACAGGGGACCGGAGCTTTTAAGCACAGTCTCCCCCTTATGGACAATAGAACAGCGGCTTTGCCATCGTTAGTTCACACACCAGAATTTAACAGCTGAGCCTTGGCAGGGTTTTATTTTTACACTGCAATTGCCTCGCTTATTGGGATATCAGCCAGTACCTTTGGGGAAGGGAGCAGTTAAAGCGCTTGGAAAAGATTTGTGATGTGCTGTGCTCTACTGAGATCTTCATATCGATCATGGGGAAAAAAAAAGAAAAATGAAAACCTTGTGTTTGGTATTCATGAAGCACTAGCATCTTCAACACATTTGTAAAGTAAGAAAACAGTAAAGTGTCAGCTGAAAGACAAAACACTACGGTTCCCCAACCAGCCTTTGATAGTGTGCACGCTTACAGATCTCCACATTGCAAAGTCCCTCAGTGGGTCTTGCTGCCATTTATCATACAAATTTCAGAGTGCTTTTGGGACACAATTCTCCAGCGACTGCGAGATGTCCCTTCAGCAGCACTGCCTCCTCTGACGGATCCACAGTTCAGCAGTCAACTGGCAAGAGGACACCATCACTGGACAAGGGAAGGACGCTGAACAGGCATAAGGCGAAACAGTGGTCCAGGAATGAAAAAATGGCCCCCAGCAGCTTCTCTGGAGGTTCACGCTTAGTGGTCTAAGGTAGACCGCAAGCAGTCTCTATGTTCTTTTTCCTTGATTTCCTAGTGAGTCATTTACATACTAACCATACTAGTGCTCTCAGAAAGCATCTCTCACCACTTCTTCATGCAACTTTTCAGATAGCAAGTTACCTAGATACCAAGAAGCCAGAAGCCATGGAGAGACATATGAATGAAGTTGTACATTCCTCAGGATGAACAATCCTGGACGCTGGCATTTATGCCTCTGTTGCATATTTATTGCATTTATTTCTTTTGACAGAAAGGAATGGTTGCAGGAAAAATATAAAGTGTTCCACCTCAATTTAGGAACCTAAGTGCCAATGCATCCTTTACTTGCACTAGCTGTATTAATCATGTTATTAGACAGTAAAAGTGGGTCCCACTGTAACAGGTATTGCACAAATACAGACTGTGCAAAGCCTCTGTCTCAAAGACTGTCAGTTATAGATAAAACAAGGATAGAAAAAACACAGAAAAGGAATACTGAAGGAAGAAGCACGGACACAGGAAAAAGGAGACAGAAGGGCAGACAGGATCACAAAAACAGAGGTGGAAAGACTGCAGGACTGAGACGATCAGAGCAGCAGCAACTGATCCCAGGGCAGTCTGTCCTCTGCAAACTGGAAAGCTCTGACTGGTGGAAAGTTTTTACTTTGGATGTTCTTAAGGCTGCAATTGGCCAGTCCTGGAAGTGACTTTTACTAGCCCTTTTTCCTCTCAAAAACACATGAGCTGGAAGCGTAAAGTGAAACAACTTCTGAAGATGCAGAGTTTGGTGACAAAAAAAGGTTGAAACCTGATATGGCATGCATGAAAGAAAAGATTTAATTGATTTCTCACTTTAATTTACCACTAGTTGTAACATCACACATGAGAAGTGAGATGCACCAGCAACTCTAAGCTACTGGTCCCTTAACTCCTAGCATCCTCCAGACCACATATGCCCACTGTGGCAAGGAACACCACCCTGCCTGCTTTAACCTCACAACAAGCTGGTCTGGGTCCAATGCGCAGGGAATGCAAATCACTATGCTCAGACAGGCAGCACTTCTTCAGCATGTTTTCTCTGACCTCCAAACTCTCCCCATCAAGTTACTGAAGATGAGCTGTCTCATAGCCACTCCTGCTTGACAGCAGCTACATTTCCAGAGTCCCATAAGACAACACTGTCCTCTTGTCCCAAGCAGTAAAATAAAGCACTCTGGAGGTGCTGAAAGTAGGCTAAGAGAAGAACAGAAAGGTTGCAAAGCTTATTATAGAGATGAGAATGCTGAGCCATCATTCACTGCGTGAGCCTGGTCTTTGCACCTACTTTGCAGGTCCAGTGTAAAACATTCTTTGTATACTCTAACATTTCTTGTATAATAAAGGCAGCACTGCAAGCTCACTTATTCCTACATCCCGTTACAGTGGAACAAAGCAGTGGCTACTTGGCTTGTATTTACCCCTTCTCAGGAAATCAAGGGTGAATTTATGCTCACTACACACATTCATCTTCTCAATTGAATGCTCACACCAGCACAGTGCACTGGGCAGCAGTGAGTTCATCTCTGTCTTCATTGAGTAAAGCCAAGTATACAGCAAAGGCAGCCAGTTCACCTTCCGTCTGCAGTAAAAACTGTCAGTATCTGAGTTGGACAAATACTCTGGTGTGCACTAAGACTGTAGTACGACAATGAAGGCCAGGAACAGGCAGAAGGACCAAAGGGCACAGTTGTCTTTTATCACACTCCACTTCATAAAGCTGCTTTACTACAAAAGGGAGACCTGAGATGCAGTGGTTATTGTTCAGAACAGGAATCTGTAAGTGAGGAGTTTCTCTCTTACTGACTACAGCAGTCCCCTTTCCCTCTCACATGCCTTAGGTTCTCCCTTTATAAAATGGTATTAAAAACAATCACCTCCACAAAGTGTTTTAAACCAACAAGGTGAAAAGAGCTGAGTGTTTTACTATGCGATATGGTGGAAACTGCTCAAGCACAAGACAGCAAGTAAATTACACATAAGATAGAGAGTAAAATGAATACAAACCATCTGTCCTTCACTGCTCATGCCATCGCAATCATGGTTGCTGGAGACCTGTGCAAAGCTCCCAGCCACAAGCCAGCCTTCCTGCAGCAAGCTGTGTCTCAGCAAGCTGCTGTTTGGGGCAAAGATCCTGCTGGCATTGCTCTCTTAAGCACTCCCAGCACTCAGGACAATAAACCCCCATCTGTTCAGTGCCTGCAACAATTAGATTAAGTTTCTCTGTATGTACAGCCCCACCTGGCAGGAGGTGAGAGGGTTTAGATGATTTTAACATGTGTCCATAAGGCATTGTTATAAAGTACGCATACCTGCCATACCTAAGCTGTGCGCAGCAATTAAAAGCAAGCAAACCCCCTGGAACGGTGCAGTAAATTCTTCCTTCTACTGTGGTTTAACTCCAGTCTGTTAAATTTCTTGTGCTCCTACACTTTAATGCACACTGATGTTAAGCTGAAAGTCCACAACTCGCAGGGGGAGGCATCTTCCAGACATAGTAATAAACTGCAGGGGAGAATCTGAGACAAAAGGGTATTTTAGTCAAAAGCTCTTGCTTTACGGCTCACCAAAATTATCCGAGTCAGCACTGCTGCAATTTCACAGAAGAAATACGCCTGCTACACCTGTTTAATTCTGCCATACTGAAACCTATTGATTTTGATGACAGGCTCCAGGGTGGAGGGAGATACATGTTCTATTTATTTAATAAGGAGGGGACAAAAGAGCGCACACACGCCAGCTCACAGTTCTCACCATCGTTTCACCAAGCTGCATTCTGCAAGGGCAGAAGCAGAGGATGTGCTTTCTGACTCACCGTGCAGCTTCACAGTGCATCTTTCCACTTCACTGTTTGCTGGATACTACCCTGATATCATCGTGACTTGCAGGATATGCTCATCTCTTCTTCTTACAGTTCATAGCCATATGTTTAAGCCAAGCAAACTGAATACCTCCACTCTCATACCTAAATGACTTCTATTTGTCTTCTTAACTAAAGGAAGTCCTCATGGGTGAGCAGCTAACTCTTATGACAGCTGCACAACCTCTTTGGAGACTACTACTCAGGGAATTTATCCACTTGCGTATTTTTATGCGGCCAATGCATCACTAGAAACTAGCCTAGATACATTTCTGTTCCCCTTTCTCAATAAGTAGGCAACAAAACTCTTACTATACATAACCTGGCACTGCTAGATTAGCTGACATGAATGACAAAATAGAAAACATTGCCTAGGCATGGGAAGCGAAAATTTGTATTGAAGCACATGGCATGAACCTGATCTGTGCTACCACCCTTCTGCCAATTCATCACTGATGGTTCTACAACAAATCTATGACCTGAAAAAGAATAAGTTTCTCGTATCGGTTATATAATTTATTAGAGATCAAATGACATATTTTATGGCACACTTCATTGCTCCAAAACACCTGGCTACTAGCAGTGAGGGTATGGTGAGAGTTTACTATTACCAAAGCGAAAGCATTAAAAAGCCAACTCTCCATTACACCTCAATTCCAGAGAGCAGCAGTTAACTAATACCTGCTTACCTCTAACTACAAACAGAATTGGTGCTGTTTGACAGGATACTGAAACATCACAGATAGAAAGTCTGCCCTTTGGGCTTGGGCTGCAGGCCAGTTCAGGATGTGAGAACTGACGAGGATACGCCAGCATATGGGAATTTAGGCACACTGTTTCCACTGTTATGGAATTTTGGTATTTAAACCAACTTCTAAAATGAGAAGTCCTCCTTAGAAGGTTTCTTAACATATACTTTTAGAAGTTGCCTACTGCCTTGAGGTTATGGTTACGCCTCAATATCTGCACAGATCCATAACAAACAATATTACTATGGAAGTATCTTTTTCAGAGTCTAAACAATCTTTTCTGCAGAACATTTGCCAGTCCTCTTACCTCATATATATTCATTTGCCCAGACAAAATTCTTCAGATGCACAAAACAAGCAGAAAATGCAGTCCATTGACCACACAGGCTGCAGTGGTTCTAGTATCTGAGCACCCTTTGATGTAAACAGCACAATACCCTCTCATAGCCTGCTGGTTTAGAGCAACGAAATGTGTCACAAGGCACTGCTTCAATACTGAATACATCCCTTCAGCTAAAACTACTTTTAACTCCCTCATGTACAAGGCAACCTGCTCTCCAAAACCAACAACAAGATATGAAGACACAGCTAATCCAGAAGGTGAGAAAGGGGAGAGGATCATTTTATAATAATTTACTGGACAGGTTTGCAGAGCCACCCTGCAGAGGACCTGAAGTGAAAACCTTTTGGCAAATATTTATTCTCTGCAAGCACTAGAAGCAGGTCAGCATCTACCCATTGGGATGTTTAAGGAAAGCTCAAAGTCTAGCTCATTGTATGCAGCATTTAGCGCAGAATGCCAAATGGACGGCACACTCCAGCTTCCAAACATATCAAGCAAAGAGTGAAATCTAAAAAGTTTATAAACCAACCCCCTGGGACCATTTAAAGCTCTCTGAGAAAGGCAATGAGCATGGCTGCTAGCCTAATTAACTTAGTCAACGCTTGCCATCAACTCTGCATTATCTATCTTATTATCCCATTTTGTCAGGTGTGAGCCAGCAGGTATTGCATGAGGCCCTGAACACCCTGTTTGCAGATTGCAGGAGCAAGACAGAAACCTTTCTCTTCAGGTCACATAACACAACCTTATTCTACTAACTCTAGCAAGGCTCCTCTTGCCACAGTAAAACCTGCACTGGTGACAAAAATCCCAGAGGAGAAGGAAAGCACTGCAGCATCGGCATTTGTCTGAATTGAGTGAGTAAAGGGTTAGAACAATACAATCTAGNTGAGTAAAGGGTTAGAACAATACAATCTAGCCGTGAAGTGGCTGGATATTTAATGACGCTCTCTTGAGAGGGGAAGGAACATTGCCTAAGCAAGAATCAACTACAGTGAAACCTGCTTCGCAAAGGAAATTAAGTCGAGTCCCACAATTATATTTAATTAACTTAATTACACTCAGTGTCAGCTGTGGCCGTGCCTGCACAGCCATGTAAATCTGAAAGTGTGCGCAATCTTAACCTTTCAGACACTAACACCTATCATGTTGACTGAAACAAGTTATTTACAGTCCAGTCCTCTGGAACTACAAGATGCTGCAAACCTCACAATATTTTCTCGTCAGAAAGGTGCAAATGAGAATCGGATTTGTTAAGAAATGCCTGATAGAAGCAACTAAAGCAATGCCTTGCCTTCCAAAATCTAGGACCAACACTAAAGCATGGACTCTGATGACATCCCCAGGCACACCCCAAGCAAATACCACATCCTCAATAAGATGACATCACACATCATTTGGGACAAGGTGAAGTTGGTTTTCAATGTTAAGGAAAGCTGAAGAGCCAATCAGCTTTACAGCTGAGTGAATTATACTCTTGTTATGGTATTTATTTAACAACTGAAAGGCTGGAGGATCTGTAGTTGGTTAAGATTCTGTTTTCCTGAGAGAGAGTACCTGGTTTACAGATCAATGGAGAGCTTCGCCTCATCGTAGATATCTGACTTCTTTGCTGAAAGTATTTCATGCATACCCATCTCCTTTCCTAATACCCACAAACAGACCTGCTTCCCTAAAAGCCAAGCTCCCTCCATTCCAGTATCTGCAGACCTCACAAACATCTACTCTCTACTGAGATCTCTGCTCTCAGTATCTAAGGGGTGATAATCAGAAGCAGTGATTTATTGGAGTTGAACAAGTTATTGGATGAGTTACTGACAACAGGTGGGTATCAAGTCCATTGTTACTGCACAGTAAAATGCCGTACTTTAAGTCAGCCTGTGTGCAAACACTCACAGCTCAGCAGGTAACACTGAGGACCAAAGAACTGGGGGTGAACTCATCACAGACCAGCTGACAAGTGGCAACTTGTAAAATCTGTCTATACCAAGTGATTTCAGAATGCCTTTAAGGGTGTTAGGTTTTGGGGGTTTTATTCTGCACATCCCTATCCTGCACCAAATTTCAGGCAAATTTTAACAAAACCCATTCCGTTGAATTAGCCGTTGAAGGACAAATCTTTGGGGACAGACTTCCCCATGTCACACAGAAGAGGAGAAAATTATTTTCTTTTCAAATAGTCATACTCCCCTCTCACCCACCATCATACCTGACCTGTGCTTACCCCTCCTTCAAATCTTTGCTTTTCTAAGTTATACCTACATTTCTTTTTTCTGCTCTGTTCTTTGTATGGGTGCTACTGGAAACAAGGCCACTGAAGTGCACTTTCGATTTCAAAAGTGAAGTGTAGCTCTCCAATCTAAGAAGCAGTGGAGCACCAAACATTTCAAAGTTAATTGCTAATGTTTTTCTATCAAGAAAGTCAAAGCAAAAGCCCAACTCCTACAGGATTCTGTTTCTGATGCGTCTTTTATGCTTTAAAAGTTTTAAAGTGTTTTTCAAGGCTCTTACAAAAACATAATGCAAAAAAAAAAAGTCATGTGTTTTCTAAACGGTTACATGTGATATAAATCAGGTGGCAGAGGATCTGCAAGCAGTAAGGAGGCCTGGAATTTTCTCTGTGAAAAAAGGCTAAAGGTTTGCCTCTCCCTTTTCCTTATAATACCTAATACGCTTCACCCTGGCGAGGTGCTTGGCTTCTAACAGGT
>WEIS01016679.1:0-12261 GCA_013389965.1 Todus mexicanus
TGGTGTGGGGTGGTGTGGGGTGATGTGGGGTGCTGTCACGTGGGAGCTGGAACTGTGAGACTGACAGCTAACCAAACACTGCTGCATCAAGACAGTGGGTGAGGAAGAGGCCCATGGGGAGATCCTAACCCTACAGATTAGATAACNTGGGGAGATCCTAACCCTACAGATTAGATAACAGGACTTCAGAGGCCTGTGAAAACCAGCCTGGACCAGCTCCGCAGTTAATGAGTCAGGACGACTCAGGTTTTTCCACCAAAGGTGAAAAGCACACCCCGAGGAAGACTTCAGGCCTTCATCAGAAGATCACCAGAGAGGACCCAGAGGCCACTACCACATGTAACTACGCATGCGATGTAGGGACGAAGATTATGTTAATGAATTTAATGCATATGTATGTGAATTCCAGGAAATGGTATGAATATGTATGTAATGGTTCCATAAAAAGAGGTCAAGTGCTTTTTGACCAGTGCATATGTTGGGAGGAGCTGTCCCCCACATTGCCCGGCGCCATAATAAAGAATGCCTGCTTAATAACATTTATTTGTTATTGGGTTTTCTTCATTTCATGGATGTGAGCCAAGGAGCCCAACAGCATCATGGCTTGTGTCAGAAATGGCATGGCCAGCAGGACTGGGCAGGGATTGTCCCCCGGTACCCTGCACTTGTGAGGGTACATCTTGAGTACTGTGTCCAGGTTGGATGTGAAATGAAGAAAACTCAGTAATAATCTGACACAAGCCACGGTGCTGTTGGGCTCCTTGGCCAGCTGGGCACACGCTGGCTCACGGCCATGAAACTAAGAAAACTCAGTAACAAAAAAATGTTATTAAGCTGGCATTCTTTATTACGGTGCCGGGCAATGTGGGGGATAGCTCCTCCCAACATTTGCACCTTGTGTTTGTTTAGTCCAAACTTTTATAATCCAGTTACATCCATATACGTAAGAATTCTGAGAAAAGGCATTATTGCTGAGATTAGTTTCACAAACATATCAGCACAAATTTACGTCCATTTGTGCATGCTTGCAAGCATTTGGCCCAGAACAATGCGTTCCTGGTATCTAATCTACAGGATCAGGCTACCTCTTTATTGTTATAATGCAGATGTGCTTGCCCAAACACCACAGCCAGTCCTCCAAATCCCACCATCCCTCGTGTCATCCCAGGTCAATACTTAACTACAGGTGTCCCACTTCAGACACCTCACTACATAAAATGCATTGAAGGGCAAGGAAGGGCAATGAAGCTGGTGAAGGGTCTAGAGCGCAAGTCCTGTGAGGAGCTGCTGAGGGAACTGGGGCCGTTCAGCCTGGGGGAAGGGAGGCTCAAGGGAGACCTTATTGCTCTCTACAACTGAAAGGAGGTTGTGGTAAGGCAGGTGTCAGTCTCTTCTCCCAAGTAACAAGTGCTAGGACAAGAGGAAACAGCCTCAGGCTGCACCAGGGGTGGCTTAGGTTGGATAGTAGGAAAATTTTCTTCCCCACAAGGGTTGTGAGACACCGGCTAGGCTGCCCAGGAGTCCCAACGCTTCCCGGACGTGTTTCCAAGCCGCGCTGCTGCGCGGCAGGGCTCGGCAGGGCCCGGCATGGCCCTCGCAGCGCTGGGCCGGGGCCGCCCCGCTGCTCCTCTCCGGGCCCTGCCCCACCAGGCGGGGCCGCCCGCGGCCTCTCTAGCCCGGGCGCGCCGGCTCCTCTATGATCCGTCGCCATGGAAACGCTGCCGGGCCCGGGCACCCGGCGGCCCAGGCGTGGCCTTCCCCTCAAGCATCAAACTCGTTAGAATCATAGAATAATTAAGGCTGGAAAAGACCTCTTAGATCATCGAGTCCAGCCTATGACCTACCACCACCACTCAGCTAAACCCTGCCACTAAGTGTGGCATCCAGTCTTTTTTTAAACACCTCCAGGAATGGTGACTCCACCACCTCCCTGGGCAGCCCATCCCAGTGTTTTAGCCNTTACAATACAATTTGTTCTAAACATTCTCCAAATCACGCAAGCAAATCAGTTTTGAAACTTTGCGGTTTGCGTTAGTAATTTGTTAAAGGCCTATTCTATTCCTCATCTCTGTTAGTACGTACATACTCCTGTTATTCAGCAAGAGCCCATTCTACTCATACATTTCTTGTATCACCTGTCTCTGGCCTTAGGCATCAGCCACTTATACTCCTCGCCCCAGATTCACTTACATTATTTCCCGTATAATTCAGAAAATAGTCTGTCTCCTTTATTATTTAGGATCTGTCTCTGGAGCTTGCTTTCAAAGAAGCAACTCTTGGTTTGGGTAAGCGCATCCACCTCTCACCCCAACAGCTGCTCCCATCCAACCATTCACAGATTTCACCAGGGAAAGCTGAGGTGAAAGCTAATTGCTATCCTCAGAAAAGTATCATTGCATCCTATTACTTCGCAACATTTTTGTGTATTAAGCTTCCTAGTGGCTTCCTAAACAGGTCATTTTTATAAATTCATAGAAGCCAGGCACTTAATTGCAGTCAACAGGTTTTGTAATTAAACAGTGATTTGTTGGTATTTAGCATGAGCTATTGAAATCACCTGCAGCAGAGCACACTCTAGAAGAATGGTTAGTTAATGCCTTGCTCTGCTGCAGCAGCTGTGCTGAGTGATGCTGACCTGACCTTGTAGAGAGAGTCATCCCTTTTAAACCTGTATCTGTAAAGGCCCACAACAGTGCAGGTGCTTCCAATAAGGTAGTGCTGATGAGAGCCATTTGTATGGCTTCTGACTTAATTACAACCTACTGAATGGCCAGTGAGTACAAATACCAGCTTAGCGTCTCTGTAGCTGAGCAAGAGCAAAAAGCTTGAGGGTAGTAGAATAAAGAAAGTAGAGTTCATTTCTGAAGTGCTTAGTGGGGGTTATTTTCTCTCCTATTCAGTCTGTCACTTTAAAATTTACAGGGGTTTTTGTTGTGGGTTTTTTTGAGTGCTGCTAATAGTATTTTGCTGCTTTGAGAAAGAACCTGAAGTTTTGGTGAGTGCTTTCTGATGTTTTCCATGTTGTTTTCATGGGCTGACTTCAGCTTGTTCTTTTGCTTGGGTCTTCTCTTTCTTATGCCTCAGGTTTCATATTTAAGCTCTATTTTGTCTTTTCTGTAAGGTATCTCACTAGCAAAGACATGTACCTTATATTAGCCTTGTCCGTTGATAGCTAGGCTTAAAGGTCCTTGCCTGAGCATGTAACATAACTGCTGAAGGAATGAGCTTGCTGTTGTTTTCTGTAGCTACAGGGGCATGTTTAGACAGGTATTGCAGCCTTGGTTACTACGGGAAAACTGCTGCAAGGTGTGATGTGGTATCTTGGGGCATCTCCTGGCTTTGTGCGTGTTGTTAAGGTGCGCCAGTGAAAAAAGACTGTAGAAAGTGAGCTGCTTTCTGAAGATTACATTGTGTATCCTACTGTTTCTTGTTTCTCAGTTAAGTGAAGGCATCATCTTGGCTGTTTTTTCTCAGGATGTGAGTACATGCACACCAAACACATATGCCTCTCTTCTGCACTTGTGGCTAAAGATTAGTTTATGTTGCAATGCTTTACTGATTACAATGGTAAAATAGTGCTAGCTTAGGTGGTTGTAGTAGTGGTGTACAAGTGAGATGTTTTGCACTTTGTTTGGCTTTTTGAAAACACAAATGCTTAAATTCCTCTGGAGGTGATGCCTCTTTCACCCTGGCACATCTGCTGTTCTATCCAGTAGATGAGTCCACCTATAGTATCATAACTCAGTTGGGGTATTGATTCATGCCAGTGCTCTAGTCTGTAAATTTCCTACCGTCTTCTGCTTCTGAAAGATACTAATGTAAATTGTTACTGTTGTGGGGTGCTAGGCTTTAAACACTTTGTTTTGGAGAAAATGACATAGAAAGGCTTCTGTGGGTGATTGTGTTCTTTAGAAACACAAGATTGCCTTTTTATTCCCCTTTAAAAACCGATGTTATTTGTGAGCTATGTTCTGTATTGTCTAAAGACCATAACAGAAGGTAGTTGGATTATTTTTTAAAAAAATATTACAGAGCCATAGAGCAGCAGATGCTGTAGCTGTTTGCCTTGGGGAATGGAATAAGAGCAGCATTCCCATGGGTAATTCTAGCTCGGATACTTGAACTTAAGCTAGAAATACAGTGGTGTGTGTTGCTGTTGTAACAGAAGACATTTTTATATGCTAATGGGATGATATGTAATACAACCCCCAAGTCTGGATAATCTGTTTCCTGCCCTGTCCCACCACTTCAGCTGTTGATCCCATGGGAAGATCTAGTATAAGTGCATAAAAAGTTATACCTTATTTCTGGATATACATCCTTGATGCAGGATGCACAGGAATGTGATTCAAGAATATTTAAAACTAGTTAAAATGCAAATGCTTTGCTGTTAGAGTGGGAGCTACTGTGTGTCAACAGAGGGAGCCCACTGAGGACATAAAGTCACTCTGGAGAACCAGGCTGTGTAACTAGCTAAGGCCTTGGCAGGACATCAGGAGACTCTCCCAAGAACACTTCAAGGGCAAAGACTTGTAATCAAGCAACTGAGAGAGTGGGATGCTATGGAAGGACAAAAACAGTGTGCAAAACATCTTGCTTTGCTGTGCAGATTGTCTGTGTGTGAGATAAGCAAGTGCTTGTAGGTAACTGGAGGTAGGCAGAGGAATCAAGGCTGAGGGAGAATATTTGTCTTGGAGTGTGTAAAGTAAACAAAATATAGCCAGGAGGAACAAGATAATTATAGGGGTGTCTGAAGCAACTCTTGCAGGGAAGAACCTTGCAAGGCCACCTGTACCATATCAGTAGTACAAAGTAAGGTTGCCTTGGTAAGGATATTGGAAACACCAGACCTGGTTTTGGGTGTAGCAAAACTGGAACCAATAGGGAAGAAGTAAATAGGAGTGGGTTGTCCGTTTGGGAGGAGACTGGAGCAAGGGAGACGCAAGCATGGTAATGAAGTGGATCCTGAAGTGAGAGAATAAGGTATGAAATGAGATTAAAGAATGAAGGTGGGAGCATCTGACTGCAGGACTACAGACATCTGTGGGTGGCAGTGAAGCCTGAGGATGCAAACCCACTAGGATGCTGGAGTGATGATGCTACTTGGACAACATGCTGAACTCTCCATCAGGTTTATGTTGCAAAGACTTGGCATGGGACGGCAGAGCAAAGAAGGGTAGACTTGCATCCTAGTACTAAGTGGTGTGGGAGGGAAGGGTGACTCACCTGTAACTCACAGCAGTTGTGTGTGTGGTTTGTAACATTTGATTAGGAGCCTTATAGCTGTGTGCAAAATGCTATAAATAACGATGAGATACTAGTGGTGTGTTAATGAGTTTATTGAACATTCATTTCACTTACTGGTGTGATTGGTTGATGAAAGTTAGTCTCCTGAGTTGGTTGTCTCAAGATTACAATCTGAGGGGGGACAGCTGGGCAGAAGTAACAGCTGAGAGAATGCCCAGGATCTTCTAATTTGGAAGCTTGAGCTAACTGATAATGGGATCTGTAGAGAGTGTGTGGATGGAGACTATATCAGATGAACTCTTGAGTGAGGGGAGGAGAAGGTCTTTATGTGCAGGCTGTGTTTGAACCTCTACCCAGGGAGAGGCTGAAGGGGTGATGACACAGCAGGCAGGGGTAGTTTCCAGAGCTTCACCAGCTGACACAGTGATTATGTGGTAACACTCACTGTGTTTTATTCTTGGAAGTGCAGCTGCTTCAGACTTACTGTGTTATCCAGCAGCTGCAGTGAGAGTAGGAGGAGTGGCTGCTCTGCACCTCACTGTCAGGAGCAAGTTGCATTTTGACTACTATTTGAGCAGAGTTATGCAAGGAGGTGGTTTTAGATCATTGGAGTCAATTAAAGACTCGCACTGTGATGATCAGGGCTTTGTCTGGTGTTTTTACCTCGTACAGAGTCTGGGCTTTGCATAGATGTTAGAAATAAATGCCAGACCCACACTAGATTTCAGTGCTTTCTGGGAATGTGGCTTTGAATAGCTGAAACGGATCTACTCCCCCTTCAAAGGGCCTATATAAGGGGTGACTGACTAATAAGCATTAACTGCTATTTTTGCAGCTACCAGTGCCAACTGGAGCTCCCTTCTCTGTGGTGTGCTTGTAACAGCAGATTTCAGAGGGAGCAGGGTGAGGGCTGAAGTGAAATCCTCCCTCTTGGCTGAGCTGAAGGGATGGTTCATGGTGCAAGAGCCAGGAGTGGTTCCCAGCCCATCTCTTGGAGGGGAGCATCAAGCGTAGTTGGTTTTGCATGAATACCCTTTCAACAGAGTGTCAGCTTGCTCCCCTTGGAGATAGGATTTATGTGTCTGAGGTCTTCTAGGCTGTCCATCCCAAAAGGAGCTCTGGTATCTGCTGTGCTTATGATATGTTTTCAGTTGGCTTGGGCAGCTGAGAGAATTTGGATAGTGAAGTAGTTCCTGATGAGAAGGTTCCTGTTGTGGTGTGAGGGGCAGCAGGGTTCCTTAGCAGGGAAGCATTGCTGAGAGAATTCCTTGGGCTGAGTGAGCAGTGTGATGAGAGGAAGGGGATGAGGCTGCTTGCAGACCTTCCTCAGGTGCCAGATGTACTGCTCAGTGTGCCAGAGGAGCAAATGTGTCTCTTCCTGGCTGAAAAGCCTTGTAGACTAGCAGTCTTTGTGCCCTACAAAGCCTACATACCAGTGCCCTGCTGCTCAGGGCTGCTTCTGGCTCCTCAGCTGTGCTTACAATGCTAAAGTTTTATAAAATATCTTCAGAGATAAGTGAGTGAAGAGATGGGTCTGGTCTGGAAACTTGGGCTGCTTATCCTGCTGCCAAAGTGAGGGTGTCACCCCTCAGCTGATGCACTTGTCCAGCTCTGCACCTAGGGGCAGCCAGGGGGACTCCACAGTCATCTCCATCTGTCTACTGCTTTCTTTGATACCATCAAAATAGCTTTTGTATTTACATTGTAGTAAAAACATACAGAACTGTCTGGTTTGGTGGGGTTCTGTTTCTACTAATCTCTCTCAAACCCTTTCCACCTTTAGTAACTTTACTGCTCTTTGGGTAGGCATTAGGCTTTCATTCAAAGTAATCCTCTTCTCTGCAAAGCCTTTTTCTTTCTGGTGGGCTGTTTTCAAGCTGCTTTCAGTATCAGTTCTCTTCCTTTACATATTACCACTTGACAGCATTGGGGAGCATGGCAAATAACCTTACCCCTCTTCTGAGAAGCAGAGGCTGTATGTTCTCTTGTCTTACCAGTGTTTCCATCTAGAATTATCTAAGACAGGATCAGTGTAAGGAGATACTGGTGTGTAATAGCTGCCCAGTTCCTGGTACACGGTGCCAGCTCTGCACTGCAGCTTTGCAGAAAGTTAATTGCATGTAGAAACCTGTGACCATGGTAGCACTTGAGGTGCAGTTTAAAGCAGAGAGCTCCTGCTGAGCTGGCCCGCTGTGCTGCCCAAGTGTGCCCAGCTACTAGGATGCTGGAAAAGTGCATGGAACTGACTCCAGAACTGGAGCTGTGGAGGACAAACCTTAGGTCTGAGTAGGTTTTGTTTTAACCTCTTGATTCCAGAACAGTCCATGATTTTTTGTGTTGGTCTGTTATTTGTTTGGTTTTGTGGGGTTCCCCCTGCAAGGGAGACATTTGCCAAAGCTTTGGCAACGGTTTTGCAGTCTGGTCAAAATGGGGACACTAACTGGAAATAACTCATGACTCCTTCATCCCCTTGGTTAGGGGAAAATGTGGGGTTTGTGGTGTTCATCCCTCGTACCCTTGGGAGTTGCTACAGTGATGGCAACAGATCTGTGGTTTTTGTGGGAGGGGGAGAACAGGACAGGAAGAAAGACAGAAATAAGTCTGAAAGTTTAGGTGCTGGGCCAGTAGAGATAAAAAGGTAATTTAATGGGATCCGTGTGTTCTCTTTGACTGGGAGCATATCACAAGGCAATGACAGGAGGCAAGAATAGTCTTGGTCAAGATCTAGAGTGAAACAGATGGCCACGTCCTTTCCTGTGGGCTGGATGTCTCTACAGTTGTTGGCTTTCAGTATGTTCCCTGAGGAAGCATCTAAACCTGTTCAAATTGCCAGCCTGACCTGAGGACCCAGTTAACTTTGGTTGTTACTTTGAGTGGACAAATCTTGCTTTTTGGACTGGCCTTGGTGAAATCAATCTCTCCAGACATGAGATAGTTGTGTACTGTGGCATGTCTTCTATGTTGGTCCACGCCCATGCTAATCAGGCTCACTTTAATCTCTCTCCTAGAGAATATGCAGTCTGGCATGGACTTGAATATTTACACTTTCCTCCACTTTCTGTGCTCACAGTGCCTTTTGTGTTCCACAACTACCTAAAAGCTCCCCAAATTCAGAGCAAGCTTGGGTGAAGTAAAACTTTACTGCCTTAAGGCATGTCCAGCAAAAGCATACTCTTCTGTAATGCTAGGAAGTAATTTCTGCTGATTTAGCTGCTAGAAAAGTCTGACCAGCCTTGGGCATGTCTGTATTACCTAGTGGTGGATTCATCACCTGTAGTAACTGTGTAATAGTGGTGAAACAATCTTCTCTATTTGAGCTATCGAGTGTACTTGCTGGCTTTGTATTGCAAACATTGCTTGATTGCTCCATAGCAACTCTGTCTGGGTCGGCTGGTGCTGAAGCATGCTTTTCTCAGAGGATCAAGTATTTTGAGTTGTGGTGTCAGTCTCCTTGACCTGCACCAGGATGTGTGAGGAGGGAGAGGCGCTGCCAGATGGCTGGGCAGTAGGTGAGGGAATTGCTGGAGTCAGCTCTGGCACGCCTGGGAAGAGCCTGAAGTATTGTGTTCTCACCAAGCAGAGATGACGATCCCATTTCAGCTGGCTGGGACCTTCTGGGAGGAGTAGAAGAAAGAGTTTGAAATGGAAACAAGGGAAGAAAGTGGATTGTAGGCTGAAGAGACAGGTCAGCCAGGATCCCCTCTTGCCTTCTGGTCCTACGGTTGCTCCTGAAGAGCTGTAGAGAGAGCTGGAGGCTGTTGGATATTTACTTCCCAAAGCCAGGGCAGCCTCTGGCTGCTGGCACTGGAGGAACAAGAGAGGTAGGAACAGTTGAAGAGGAAGGGGAGAAGAGAAAGGGAGTTAGACCCTTTCCTCAAGGTGTAATTACGTACTACACCCTGCACAGGGGAACAGCACTAGGCTTTTACCTCTGCACCCATGGCAAAAGCAGGCTTGTGCTAGTGCAGATAATGGGCCTCAAGGGACAGGAACAACTTTTATTGGTTAAAAACCAGAAAAACCTTCCTTGTGTAGTAGCCAGCATTGCTTGTGGCAGGCAGGTCCTTAGGGAACTACCAAATTTCCTGTTAGGCCAGAGAAAAGCACTGAACTGAGAAATGAGTTTCACCTTGTCTTCTTGGTCAACATGTGTGAGAGGCAACTCTGTAGTTAAGGCTGAAGCAAAAAAGAGCCTGCAAATCTGAATTTTGTGGGGGAACACCAAACAAACCTTGCCATCTTTAGTTCTGTGCATAGTCTTCCTGTCTCCAGTAGCAAACTTTTAAAAACCCCATATGCTATGTGCAGCTTCCCTTTCTGCCCTTGGGGAGAGGATAATGAGTCATGGGAGGACATTGCTTAATGCCCTGGAGGGTACTTGGATCATCTGGTGATGGCAAGTTAAGAACAAATTCAGCTATGGGTCAGAGCTGCTCAAGGTAAATGCACATGTGAATGTAAATGATAACTAGTGAGACCCAAATGAGATGACTTTATGTGAGAACTCATCAGAGGAAATGTAGATGTGCCTGGATTTTGCTCTAGAAACAAATAATAGGCACAGCTCTTGTTTGCTTATCAGAGTAGAAGCAGGGCTTTGAGAGGATGTGGAGTGAGTCAAGGACAGTTGAAGATTGTTTTTTGTTTGTTTAAGATCTCCTTGTCTGGGCAGGATTGCAGCAGGGATGGGCTGTGTCCTCTTTCCTCTCTTTGCCTGCTTTATTTTTGGGCTTCTTTCACTTGTGCTTGCCTTCCCCATTTTTACGCCTGCTCAAGGATCTCTAGCTTCTTGCAGTCTGTCTCACTGTCTCCCAGCTGTGCAGAGCCATGTCACGAGGATGTGAGGCCATGCCTTCTGCCCTCAGTAATTTTTATGCCAGCTTGTTCCCATCCTTCTGAGATCTGGGTGGGTTAAATGCTAAGTCTTGCAGAGCAGCTAACAGGCAGTAACTGGCGACATGGCTCTGCTTGTTCTTTGCATCTTACTGTCCTTGTGAGCTACAAATGCAGGGAGCTCCTTTTATTATTAGTTGGCATGTATACACCCAGCACTGTATCTCCTTATTCAGCCTGGTTCTGGAATGTATATAACCAATGTAAATTGTTTCTCTTTCCCTCCTGTCCTTGCAGCTTTTGATACTCAGCAGCTACTCTGGAGAAATGTCCCTTGCGTAAAATCACAGCTGCTGTACCATGTATCAGTCTGGCCCTGGGCCGCGGGAGTTTTACCCAACCGTGATCTCACCTTCTCCCTACACCTACCCACCGCTGCAGACTGGGAGAGCAGAAGATATGACCAGCTCCATGGTGTTCCCCCCCATCCCCATGCACAACTTCTACAGCCGACCCATCACCTTTGTGGTGGACCGGAACAGTTACCCTGACTATGCGGGAGGTCAGGTGGAGTATCATCATCTCTACGGTGCCTCCAATGCCTATTTCCGTCCATACTACACCTGGCACTTCCCTCCTGTCGTCCCCATCCCTGTCTACAATCCCTACGCAAACTACCATCCCTATGCTCCCTACCAGAGGCCAGATCAGCATCGAAACACGTGGCCAGAAGGCTTCACAATGAGAGGGGAGCTTCAGTGGGGGAAGCTTGGAAAGGTGTTTGGACCAAGGAAGGACCTCCCAGAATTTGTGAAGGATGATCTCCGGAGGGTTTATGGCACCTACCCACGGACCAGCGTCTCCATAACCTATCGGAAAGGGGAGTTCCTGGTCAAGGGAGACCCCAAGGTAGAAGAGCAGGAATATGCAGTGGAAAAAAAGGTGGTCCAGCAGGCTGCGACTCCCAGTGCCAGTGAAGCAGATGACAGCAGTGAGGACCGGAACCGTAAGAAGAAAAAGAAACTGAGACATTGATGTAGTCAGTCACCCAAGGGACACATGCTCCAGAGCCCTTGTGGGAGACAGTTGGCAGATGTTCGTGGTGCAGCTGGCAAGCAGCACAAGCAATGGGTGGCACCACTCCCACTGGCTTTTAACTGCCCCCCATCCTCCACAAGCTCGTGGCAGCTTTACCCTGTTTGATGCACAATGCCCATCCTGTGAAGAAACCACGTGGCGCTTGACTGTCTGTTGGATCAACTCTTCGGTCCTGGTTTTGAAATGAATGTTTGATTTCCACTGGAATGGTTGAGTGATCACAGTCTGGTGGCGGGATTTCCAGACAGCAGCCCTTGATTAGAAGATGAACCTCTTCCTACCCTGTCCAAGGGAAGGTCCTGGAAGCTGGCTCCCTTCCTGGCACTCTGTTACGGAGATCAAAGTGGGATTTCCTCCAGCCTGGGGGCAGTGCAGGTCCCAGAGGAGAGAGGGATTCTTGAACACTGTAAGGAGCAATTGTCTGCATATGTTGTCACTGGTGTTTGACTGTGCCATTGTGCTTAATCACTGTGTGATGTTTGTACACAGCACTTCCCTACATGCTGGCAGAAAACCCTGGTGTTGCCATCCTCTTGCACTTGGTAACCTGGTGCTTAGTTCTCCTGGCCACGTGTTCTTGTTGAAATTGCTGGTTGAGGCCCTGCTCTGGGTCTGAATCTGCTCTGGTTGGAGGTGCTGGCTTGCTAGTGAGATTACTGGAATTGTGTGAACCAGAACACTTCCACAGCTTGGTCTCTTGGAAGGGTGCACTTCAGAGTTGTGCTGGAAGCCTGAAGGGTTGTGAGGGGCTGAGTCTGACTTGCCTGTAAACTTCTGTACATTTTAAGTGATTATAAATAAACTCCCAAATGCAAATTCTTATACTTCTGGTTTTTAGCTACTTGACAGCACTCTCTCCTGTGAACAACTTGCAACCTGATGTGACACCTTTTTGCAAAGTTAGGGATGACTTCTGACGTGTTTCATGCCTAGCTGTGGTGAGTTATGCTGCTCACTTTGCTTGACAGCACTCTGCTTTGGCCCAGTTTATTGCCTGACAGCTTCCTCTTTGGGGACCAACAGGGACTTTCTGAGCATACAGGGGAAATAGGGGACCTGCTCTGCTCCCCTGTAGACACCCCC
>WEIS01016682.1:1014-13093 GCA_013389965.1 Todus mexicanus
TCTCTTCTGCAATTGAAAGGTTCTAAAGAAGTCACCAAATATTATGTGAGGGATGACAGACACAACCTTTCCTAATTAAAAATCCACAATGGGCATCCCAGACATGACTGAAGATTGCTGCCATTTTGTACTTGAGACACTACAGTTGTCTTACCATGCAAATTTTGTATTGATGAATCATTTCAGCTATCCTGTCCACATTCTCAATTCTGGAAATACCTCAACTCATCTTATAGTATCTTAGTTAAATCTTGTGCTCAGGATTGGTGTCTGGTACTCAGACAGTAGTTCAGACCTTAGAGATTAGCATTTTCTCTGCTTAACACCTTAGATTATAGCTGTTATTAAAAAAAAAAATACTCAAAGTATACAGAAACAAACCTCCTTACCTTCACCAGTTCCGTATAACCAGTTTCCCTCGCTGTCCACCACGGCTGAGCTTTCAGTCCCTTGACATTGTAGAGAGAGCGCTGCCAAACTGATGCAAAGTGACCTCTTTGGTAGCCAAGTTCGTACCATTTGTAGGCCTAGAAGATGGTTAACCAAATTCAGACCAGCCAAGCTCCCACAGGAAAAAAAATCATGTTTTTTTGGTAAGGTGTAATACACGGTCTCTTTGGATGCTGAAGACTTACTGAGACAAGACTCAATGTGCTAAATTTTAAGCTAAAGAATTATTTTATATATGGGGTCTAATGGAAAGCAAAACATACCATCAAATAAACACATGTCTAAAAGAACACCTCATATCAGCTTTTTATTGATGTTTACCATGAAGATGGTAAACTAGAAAGCAAGCCAACACATTTTTGGATACAAATCAGACCTGAGATCAGAATCTGAGTTACAAAAAGCTATTGGAAACTTTCCACATAAGGGATTATTCCTATTTCAATTATAAGGTAAGACATGACTTTGGGTGGGTTTGTTTTCCAATTTTGACCTAAGTCTCTACACGGTAACCATAGATTATTTTTTAGAGTCTGTAAATTTCAAGATGTTAAAAAATGGTACTCTGACCTTTGTAACTCTCTTGGAGTAGAGAGGAAAGCCTGAAATACAATGTTGCCTTACAGTATTTATCTGAAGTACAGAAAAGCAGTGGGGACGAATACAGTAACAGAAAAACGTGTGAGATTTAATCTTTTTTTGCCTAGAGAAGCTTTGTAAAACTGTGTAGGAGTAACAAACCATATATTTAAAATACAAATAATGGGTACTCTTTGGGTAATACACAGTGTAAATTTAAATTTTGATGTTAAGTCTCTAAAATGGAATCATTATGACTTATAACTGCATTACCCAAGATGTAAGTTGTAATAGATCATTCCATTGATATCATTCGGTTGATATGAATTCCTTGTTTTAGCCACTGACTGCTGAGTATGGATGTTGCTGCTCTTTAAGGTCCATCAGCTACAATCACGATGTATAATACTGTTCATTTTCATCTACTAGAAAAATTGTGCTACGAGGTTGCCTTTGAGAGCATCGAGTAGGGTTAGCTTGCCTCGCCCATCCTTTCCACTCATGAGTTTCCAAAAGAAACTTTTCTTTTCATGTTCAGATCTTGGCAGTGGAAAGACTAAATAATGACTGCTGGGCTATTCAGGACAGCTCAACACTATAGCTTCTTTTCCAGGAAAGTAATAGTCTCAGACGCACTCATTTGATACCTTCGGTGTAAACGGTACTTTGTTCTGCAACACCTTCTACCGTTCTCATTTACCTTTAAGTCAATTTAGTGTTTTATCAAACTACAGCTGGAAAGGGCGTACTCAACACCGTTACCCTAACACTGATCAAGATCACATTCGTAATTCCTAATTTAGCTCTAATAGATGAATATCTACCTTCCACAAACCTTCAGTGATAGCAATTTCACATGTTCCTTAAATATCGATCCGCTTCCTTGATTAAATCTTGAAGTTCAGCAAGTTTAGCAAGGTCAGTGAGAAATATTTCACTTAACAGCGGACTTCCCACTGATAAATTTTCAAGTCTCCTCTACACCAAGGAGTTAATTTGTCATTGATCAAAACTTCTTTTACAGCAGCTTCAACCATTAACTCCATAAACATAAACACATTATCCTGGGGGTTGGGATGATGCAATGTTTGAGATGTAATTAATGTACAATGGGACGCTCTAGGCTCAACCATTCAACCCAGAATATCCCACGGAAGCATGGAAGGATTTCCCTTCGGTTTTGGAGAGGACAGACAGAGAGACAGTGCACAAGTGTGTGCGTATGTGTGTGTTTATGTATAGAATAAAGCCAACATTCTCACTGGTAAATGAACTTCTGAATTCAAAAAAACTTCACTGGGAGAATATGTTATTCTACTTTCAGAGTAGGCAATCTAACTTAAAAGATACAGATATTATTTACCACGTTTATTAAATGCTATTTCAATGTATGTATAAAGTATTGTAATAGAAGCTCCATGATTTACAAAAAAAAAAGAAAGAAGATTAACCTGATAAACTAAGCTTATGAGAGATCACTAACAGAGGTTTCATTATAAACCATCTCTCTACAGTTCATATTGAAGAACTGCTATCGATTGGGCCAAGAGACTCAAGAATAGGCATTCTTCAGTGTTTTAGGTATCAGTATTTCAGACCTATTACTAGAGGACTGAGTTAAAGGCAGTTTCACTGTGCTTTCTTCTTCTTCTCTTCATATTTCCCATCCAGGAATTTAAGTTGGACAATTTGGTTTGATTTTTTTGTTTATTTTTAAATTCATGCCCATCGTAAAGCTCATTACTGACAACCGCCCTCAGCAAAAGCCCTCTACCATGCCAAGAGGGCTAATTCACACATTGAAATTGGGCTTTCACATTAAATATGATTTTAAGAACTGGAAACTCTCCTGGTTTTCAGTTGCAAAACAAGACTCTATAAACACCTTCACTGAACTTTTGAAAAAAGTTTAGCCCCTTGGTTCAAACTGCACCATGCAAGCTTCAGAAGTTTAGATTAGTTCTAAAACAAGGGGTGCTAAAAAATGGTATTGTCACACCAATAGCAGATTTTTTGCTGTTGCTCATCTTGACCTCTACATAAATATGCTGAGTTGTTACTGCAATAGGACTACTCATTTTCAACACTGAGCCCCTACTCAAAAATTGTTCTGGATCCTGCAGTCCGTCAGAAGTTTACACTTTAAAGCAAGAACATATTAAACACGTACCTCTTTGTCTCCCATTCTCTGCAAGGCATCACCCAGATGGAAATAAAAGCGTCCATCATCTGTGCCAGGATCACCAGACTCTAGTCCTTCCTTAAAAAAAAAAAAAGTATAAGAGAAACTTCAATAGGACTTCTAAAAGAGTTAGGTAACCCTAAAAGATAACCCGCACCTTTAGGATGAATGGATAAAACAATTCAGTAAAAAGCCACTGAGAAATGTTACCAGTTTTCCAAAAGCCATGGCCTTTTCCATCAGTCCCTCCAAGACAGAAGTGCATTCAGAGATAGACACTTGCTGCTGACCTTGCATCAGAATTATTCTGGTTGGAAGAGACCTTCAAGATCATTGAGTCTGACTGTTCCCTCAGCACTGCCAGGGCACCACTACCGCATGTCCCTCAGCACCACATCTCCAGGGCTTGGAAACCCCGCGAGGGATCATGGACACTCCAACCCTGCCCTGGGTAGCCTGGGCCACGCCTGGGGAACCGTTGCATTGAAGAAATTGTTCTTCATGTCCAACCTAAATCTGCCCTGGCACAACTTGAGACCTTTTCCTCTTGGTCCTATAGCTTGTTCCTTGGGAGAAGAGACCGACGAGCTTTGTATATTTTAATTTTACTTTTTTACAGGTAAAATATTTACTCTAGGAGAGAAACAAACAATACCTTTAGGTAGGGTATGCTCTCCGCGATCTTGTTTTCTGCCTTCAGGATGAAGCCATAATGTACTTTGGCAAAGCCATCATTTGGAGCCAGGCTTAGAACCTGTTGGAGAGCAAAATAATGAAATGCTCATGTGTGAATCTACACAAACTAACAAACCTGTGCACATAACACTATTTAGTGATGCAATGACATTTTCTTCCATCATTGACTCTCAGATAAACTCTTGGCTTGGCTGTACTTTTCACCCATCCATTTCTCTTCTCCTCCAGAAAAATCTATGACAAACCAAACTTTAAAATCTCTGTACAATCTCTGAATTGCATTATTTTTTTGTGGTCCGTCTCTCTCCTCATTCTGCTACATTACAGAATTAACACCATTCATTAACACTTAAATTATGTATATCCCAGGTTTTACTGATCTGAAGGAAAGCAGGTGCTTCTGGACAAGTCTACAGCACAGTCACGGGAAGCGCAGTGTAGAAATACATCTGAAATAATTTAAAATTATGTAAGTTTATACTGGTTTATGTCTGAGTTGTAACCTGACGTGACTTTGCAGGAGAGGAAACCCCCCAGGCAAATATCCGGGGGTGGGTATTTCATGAGGAATGTGCAAGAGAAACATTTGTGAGCGGAGGGGCAGTTCTAGGAAAGGATCTGTGTACAAGAGGAGGTGTGAAGTTGGCTGGTCTGACCTCTAAAAAGAGACCCTCAACGTTACATCAATTACACAGCTGAGTTAATCCATTGTTACACCTCTTCTGTCCTTGAAATAAAGGTGGATGGTCTTATCAGGACAGATCCTTGGTCTGTGAAGACTATCCTAAGAACCTGGCAGGTGGTGGGATTCCAGAGGCTGATACCTGCTGAATGTCTTGCCCAGCCACTAAATACAAAGCAATGGCTGAATGAGCAACTTTTCTTGCCTAAACCCATTTTTTGAAGCTACTAAACTTATGCTGCAAATAAAATGTCTGTGTACATTACAGCTGCTTCCCTCTGCCTTTTCCAGTCACTGCCTAGCTTCATTTTTCAATCAAACTAATTAGAAGCAAAACCAGAACGAGTTCTCCGGGTCAATTTCTCTGCTTTACTACACACGTTATTACATACAAACGACATCCAAGCAAAACCCAAATCAGTGCAATGTCATGAGTTAAAAATAGCAGCATTTCACTTCTTTTTGCAGAAAAAAGCTACTATCAAGGAATAGTTAATTTAAGAATCTGTCTGAAGTCCATAAAATCATAGAATGGTTTGGGTTGGAAAGGATCTTGAAGATGATCTAGTTTGAACCCCTCTGCCATGGGCAGCGACACCTCCCACTAGAGCAGGTTGCTCAAAGCTCCGTCCAAGCTGGATTTGAACACACCCAAGGACGGCAAACATGACATATATTAGCAAAAAGTGAAGCTGGCAAGTCATAGGAAGGATGAGCTTGAGTATAAGGCTACACTACCACCTCAAGCATCTTATGCCTTTTGACTACAGCATTCTGTGTATAATCGTTTTGATCCAAGAATCTGTACCTGCCGGGTGAAAGAAATGACTGACAGAAATATTTATTAGCCTTATAATTCCATTACAGTTCCTTTAACTATAGGCTAAAGTGCTCTGATTAATTAAGACAGAAGAGAATTTTCCATACTATGGTTCATTTACACGATGACGGGTTGCATTAAGGCGTGAGCTACATTCAGAGCCCCTAAAGAGAAGCGAAGAGATACAATCAGCAGAAATTACCCTGGAAGTAGTTAATGTAAATTGTATTACTCTGTTGCTGTTGCCGCATGCAATATTAATTATGTTTAGAAATAAGTTTTACTAAACTGCTCATAGCCCATTAAATATTAATCACGAATATAGAAATTAACCTCTGGGGCTATCAGTGGCTAATTAGCCAGGGTAGAGGAGTGTGTTCATGTGGATATTCTGCTTTTGGTACCTGAGATAGCTCAATCAGAGCTGGCTTCTGCATGTCTGTAATGCTGCACCGAGCTCTGCAGACATTCCTCAGCATGGCAGGCAGAAAAAAACCCCTGTTATTAGCAGAATAATTGTTCTTAAAATGGTCTTAAAACCTTGTTTCCTACTGTATTTTATCATCATCTGTAGATCTTTGAAAACAAAACCAGCTTTAAACTCTACTAGGACTACTTTTAACTTTATGTTTCCCTTGAAAATAAAAATAGCTCTGAATTCTACTAGGACTACTTTTAACATAATGTTTTCCTTGAAAGTAAAAATAGCTCTGAATTCTACTAGGACTACTTCGAACGTTATGTTTCCGTGTCCCTCAGATGATGTTCAAAAGAAAATGCTTTAATATTAGAGGCAAAACTGAAATCCTCTCCAGTGTGGAGATACCATTTTCCATCTGTGGTTCAGCACAAATCCTGGCAAATGCACACTAGAAAAGTGTATTTTGAGTCAGTTAAACTATACCACACTACAGCTGAAAATACAAAACTCTCTTGATGTAAAGTTGAGAGTTTATACACATCACTTCTGTAGCTAGAAGGAGGAACATATCATGCTTAAGACTTCTGAAATAAAAATGTGACTATAGTGCTTCAACAGCTGCTAAGACGTAACAAATTTGGAATGGAAAATAAGAACTGAATGGAAAGCAAACTGTATTTTTACTATTAAATGTAAAGCAGAAAGTTTTCATTCACTAGAATTCCTTAGGCATCTATGCAACAACTTGGAGGTGATACAAGCTAGAGTTATTCTGGTCCGAAACGGTATATTCTACAATCCCAGTCTAGGACTCAGTGTCTGTGAAGGGTTCAGTTAGTTGTGCATGTTCAGCTCATGCTTAATACAGCCTGATAACTCTGAATTAAAATTGAAATGTTACAGCAGGAATCAGAGGAGGACACAGATACCTTTTGCCCAAGTCTCTCCCATAGCAGAGGGTTGGAACTAGATGATCTTTAAGGTTCCTTCCAACCCAAACCATTCTATAATTCTACGAAGATTCTTAGGAAATAGGAAATTCAGAGTCTAATTCTCTTCCACAGAAGGGTGTTCAACAACTCAGGAACTTGTCTGAGCAGAAGCAAGTACCACATGCACAAGATGTTAGACAACCACAAAGAAGAGTGGGGGGAATCCACAAATAGCTGAGCCTTTAGTCGAACAAAACCGTCTCCTGAAGATGAATCCTGAACTCTGCTCTCTCTTCGTAGACGGCCATGATTTCTGCATTAAAGAATGCTTCAATAAAACGTATAAACATCCTTAAGAGTGGGAACCAGAACCCAGGATTCCTATACATTGGAGGTATCTACTGCACAGCACTGAATTTACGCTCTTGTCTATGCTCTCGTACATTTTCCTATCAAATGACTATTTGTCATACACTAGCGAGAAGATTCTATTTACACTACAGAAATTTCCCAAGTTTTTCAAAAATCACGGGAAGATGATGTCTCCTGGAGGCTACCAGAACCACTCTTCACAATTTGGTCCTCTCTTCATAAGACTACGCACAGAACCTGAGCACCTATGGTAGGAGCTCCAAACCTTATGTCAATCACTTTTTAAACAGGCATTACAAAAGCTGAGTGAAGTTGTCTGGAGCAGACTACATGGCCCCTGAGCAACCTTCCCCAAAATCACATAAGAAGCCTTCAGTACAGCCAAGAATAAAAGCACGTCCCCGTGAGCTTCTCCCTGTTTCTTTGGCTATGCTTCCTTTCTGAAAATCCTTCACATCAATTTATCCTGAATTACAACAAAGACAAAATAAAAATCACATTACTGGGTTGGAGTTCGCCCTGAGGAATAGCCAGAATACGGACAAAACCCACATGGTTTTTAAGAAGAATAAATCCAGCTCCTTTTTAAAGGTATTTGTTTGCTGCTCTTTTACAAGAACAGAGCATCACTATGATCTATTCCATTTCAGTGGTTAGCGAACTGCAAACCAGAGTAATTACACTAGATAAAGCCTATGGAAGCATGGAAAATAACATATTAAATACACTTATTTTGCATATCTGCTCTTAATCAAAGCAGTATAGACTTATTCTGAAGTATATCAAACTTGGTATCTAAGTAATTATATTGAGAACTCACGACCTTCTTCCATTTATATCAAGTCCTGTGACTACTGATACTGAGAAATTCTAACACCTGCATAGTTTGTAGCAAAATACTGAAAAATCTTGCCCCAAAGGAGTATGATTTTGCTTTTTCAAGTTCCTCCCAGCTTGAGAAACAGGTTGGGATAATATACTCAATCTTTCAAAGCTGATGTTCCAATCCTCTGAGAAATTTTGACTGCATGCCAAAAATTATTGCACAGAAATGTTTTACAGAAGGATCTACAAAGTAGCCACAGTAGCAAAGCAAACATTATTCTAGTAACATCTGAGGAACTTGCAAAAAAAANGAAATTAAAAAAAAAAAAAAAAAGTGGTATTATCAGAGTTTGGGTCCTGTTTCCGATCATGCGGTTGAACGTCCTCCTCCTGTTTGAGAAACCACCTGAGATGAGGATCCTCTCAAACTCCCGGATCTGGAGGATCAAGAACTGGAGGTGGTACTAATCATGCTGACTCATCTTCAGTCTGCATAGCCAACCCGTTACCACATCACGCCTGGCCTAAACCAGCACTGCAACAAGCATGCCAACATCAACAGCATCATCTCTGCTCGGGTGCTGACAGCTTGTGCTCTACCAGTGACGTTAAGCTCCGCATCTGTCAGAGTTTCCAGATGTTAACAGGGTTTCTAGACCATAAGAGCAGAGTGACCTATCCTGGAAGTGAAGCTTCCCTAGTCTGACAACCATAGGATAAGAAAGGAACATACATCAAATTAATGGTCCACACTAGAAGCATCACAGAAGAAAAACAAAATTTAGGATGCCCAGAAATAATCAGAAATCAACAGTTAAATCACTGTGTGAGTACTGAACTACTTCATCTCATGGTTATAGTGTTCTTGTAAAGGAACAGGTTTACTTCTGCTTTCCATGTCTTGCAGATAAGAGATCTCTTTTTATTCCATGCATTACATCTGTGCTGTTACTATATTCCAAACCTGGCTACCAGTAGGTATAAGAAATCAAATATTATTAAGCATATGGAAAAAAAAAATAAATCTGTGTTTCTCTATCTGTGAGAAACAACATTCAGCATGACAAGTATCAGGGAATCCAAATTAAAATCAGAAGATAATTAAAAACTGCACTAGAAACACATTTATATTAACTCTTCAAACCTGACATGCAAAATATTTAACAACTAAAAAAGTTACAAGCAAGCAATCTTTAGAATGAACATATGAGTGCAAGTAATATTTTCCCGTGGCTAGAACAGGAACTCACCTCTTCATATACTTTCTTGGCACTGCCGTTGTCTCCTATCAAGAGGTACCCAACACCAAGGTCATTCTTGAATGAAGTGTCGCTGGGAAAGAGCTGAACTAATTTCTGCAGAGTAAGCAGGGAACCCCTCATGCGACCTAATTTGATTGAACAAGACTTAATTACAACTATGGGCAGGAGTAATGGTAGTAAGATGCTTACACAACAACTCAGAAAACACAAAGTGGAGCCAAGTGTTCCATTTTCACTAACGATCAAGAAGCAGAACTTGAAAAAAAAGAACTTGAAATTTGGCTGCTGGGTCGTCACTGGGGGTGTAGCTGTACAAGGAATAAATATTTCAGGACATTGCTGTGAGTGCACATCATGTAGTGTTGTGGTAGCCTCTAGTGGAGAACCCTTCACAGTGTAACAGCGGTAACATTATTTTAGCTTTGATTTCACACAGAGATGCCAAAGTGCTTGACAAAACCAGGTGAAGATATCAAAATAAACTTAATTTTAATTGATTAAGAAATAGTTCTACTACAATTTATTACAAAATTAATCATGCCCGATGTGCTTAAAATCAAGTACATTCCTTGACTTCCTAAATGAGGAACGAAAGTTGCTATTAAAATCCAACCCATGGGAACAGAACTCTTCTGTCCACCAGTGTAGACTGTGCCTCATTCTACTCAGCACTTCTTGCACATCACAGAATTGAGATCTAAACCTTCAGATGTTATCCCCAAAGTCAATTCCATTCTTCTCTATGTTTATTCTGTGTATATTTACTCTGCATATGTCATCGACTTCCTCATCTCAGTACAAAAAGAACATTTGCTACTTTCTCTGTCAATAAAAGCTTTTGACCACCTCCCACCAGAGCTACTCAGAGCACCTAGCACACTGTTGCCTACAGGTATTACCATACAAGCAATTACATACACCAGTTCCCTAGAAAAAAGCTTAAAGAGTGTTAAAATATTTTTAATAAGTATTTAAGAGATGAGGAACACAAGTTCTGTTGAAAATTCAATGGGATTGGCACTTCTAAGCCCTTGGGGGTCTATAAAAAGTCTTGGTTGTGCAACTTCATGATTTTTTATACCACCCTCAAATTTTACCGAGAAACTGCTGCCTGTCTGCTTCTCGTTTCAAGCTCAGCTTTATCAGATCTGAAGGGACATTTGGCAGGCTAACCACCTCATCGTAGGTGTTGATGGCTTTCTGCAACATCTCATTACTTCTCATTTTCTCAGCTAAGTCATCTTCAGACTAGAAAGAAGGACAAATCTGTTATTAGAACACAATGACCCATTGGCCTTAAAAATAACTTCCTTTTCTTAAAAGGCAACCATGCAGCTGTTAAGACTACAAGAATAAATTTTGAGGGAATTGTAATGGATTTGTGGGAATTGTGTGATAGTCTTCTGGATAATCGTGGCTTTGGTTTTACCATGACTATCATTAACCAATTGAAAACTGGTTCCAGTATCTCATGACCGAAACAGCTACAACAGGGCAAATCCCATAATTCCTTTTTTCCCTAGGAAACATCCATAAAAGGATAAATGAAGTCTGACAGGAGTTTAGAACTCTATTGTTAAAAAAGGTTTATTTTATCTTTTTACAACACTCATGGCTTTGTTTTTTTGTTTTTTTTTTTTAGTACCTGCGCTTTCCCATATCTTGCTCGTGGACTCTGTGGATACTGATTCACTAATGCTTCAAAGGCCCTTAGAGCTTCTTCAACTTTTCCCTGGAAAGTAGAGATTATTTATCAGCAATTCTATGTAATAAAACATGGAAGGATGCCATGCCTCGTAACATATTAATTCCCCAAATGAAAAAAATCAAAACCCAAAAAAACAAACAAACAAAAAATTGCAGGAAGAATCAACAGTTTTCACTCATTTTTCTGGGGATTTCTGGCTTATTGAAGATAAATTTATTGTTATCTGAGTACTGACTTAAGAAGTTTTGGCTATTGTTGGGTTGGGTTGTTTGGGTTTTTTCATATGATTCTCCCTTTTTATACATTAATTTTTGTTTTATTCATTTTTGTCCACTGTCTACAGCCCGCAGTGAAAGACTCAAGACTTACTTTTTTACGTAGTTTTTCCGCAGCATCTAGTTCAGCTTTAATGGTCTTATCAAACTTGTTTAAGAGCTTTGGCTTCTTCTTTTTAGCTAGAAGAGATTTGAAAACCATACAGTTCATCACTTCTTGGGTATTTCACAGCAATTTTTTGCAATACTTGATTTCTTACTTATTACAATCACAAACTCCTGTATAAAAGAGCAACCTTCAGTCATTCAAATGTAATAACTTTGCAGTCAGGGTTTTGATGAAGCATTTTTCAACTCAATCTAGCCAAGAATTTTTTTCCCGCAAATGGTTCAATCAACAGGGAATAATAAAGAGAACTAGTATTTTTCCACATGTATATGGCATTATAAAAAAATATCATTACCAGGACATGTTAGTACTTTCTGAAGTTGTCTCTCTATATGTCTAAGGCAATTAAAAGCTATTCCAAGCTGCCACACAGCAAGTAGCAGAGCAGTAGCAGTACAGAGCAAACCAGTCTTGAAGGAAATTGTGTCAAGTAAATGGCATCTGAGGCAAATTGAAGTAAATTCTGTCAATTTAGAGAGTTATTTACTTCACAGCACTTCACTCTTAAACATTATTTGGTTGCATCAGGTATATTAGATGTTAAAAAACACAGAAACGTGCTGCTGAAGGGTATGATTGCAGATAACTGCCCCAAGTTTGCTACAGATGAACTTTGCTTTTGCATTGCTTTAGGAAAAAACCACCTTTTCTGACACAAACAAAGGAAATACATATTGGCTGATACAGTGTCAATATCCTGGAGGGT
>WEIS01016693.1:0-10491 GCA_013389965.1 Todus mexicanus
TGCTGTGATACATCTTCTCAGAGCTTCAGCTAAACTTCACTGTATATACATTGAGAATACAATGGAATATGCTGTATTTCAGAGTAATCTCTACCAGCCCTCTCTACCATGACGTTTCCACTTCATTCCAGAAATAATTCACCTGATGCACCCTGCCTTTTTTACAAGGTCACATTAATGGCTAAAAAATATCAGCTAATAAACTCACATGTCTGTTCTCCTTGTTGTCTCCTGCTTGTGTTGGGTATAATGAAATTTAACAACTTTATGATAGATCACAGTTCATAAAAGCTTTCCTAATTTTTCATGTATTTCTGGCTTTTCTGCTTCTGACTGGAATCAGGGGCAAAAAATTCTTTCCCCTGAGTCTAATCTTAATGTCCTTTGTTCAGATGAAATGTTCACTCAGCTCAAAAGCACGTTAGCCTGAATTGGAGAAAGTGAGCAGAGATCTCTAGGATACTGTCTGGAACCTGTGCGTGTGTGACGATGGCAGCAGCTTTGCCCACCTCATCCCAGTAGCCAGGATAAAGCAGTAATTTCAACATTGTTGATTTATGTTTATATATGTTGTTATGGTGAAAATGTGACAAAGATTTGGAAAATAACGTATAAGATGGACAATTGTTTTCTTCTTTTCTGTAGGTGTCTTCCACCAGAGGCTAGGAAATACATAAAGCTCTTTCCCAATAGAAAAGGGCATTTCCTCTGCTTCTGCAGGTGAGACACTTCTCCCATACCCTCCACCTAAGCTGAGGTTAATACACTGTTGTTCTTTCTTGGTGTGGTGGCATTTCCCATAAGTATCTCCAGAAACAGGGGTCAAGGGAAATGTTACCGGCAAGAGCAAAGTTGAGACTTGGACTTCTCTGGTTTAGATGCCAAGACCTGTTTCAGCTACAGAGAAATAGTAAATTAACTTTACGTTTCCCACCATTAAAAAACAAGAGAGAGCGTAAGAATTTTTTGTTCTTTAGATGGAAGAAAACGTGGAAGAGGTTAATAGGGCTTTGAGGAGAGATTGCAGAATTGGGTGTAGGATAAGTCTAGAAAACCCAAACCAGGAAATTTAATAATAGAGTTTTATCTTTTTATTACGTTTTCCAGATTCTAGAGTTTCAGATAAAAATCTATTTTATTTGCTTTAGCCCAGATCAGAAAATGTGTTCTATACCATAGTCATGGTGGTAGAGTCCTGCATAAATTACTCATGCTAAATTCAGATTGTGCTAGCACATGTACTGCATAAACATCCCTCATCTCAACAGCTGATCTTGGTACATTTGACAGTTGACTTCACAAGAGTTAGGACTATTAACACTGAGAAACAAATTAATTGAGGAAAAAATATATATCTTCAAGTGAAAACAAAAAAGTTGAAAATATAGTGAAACAAAAAAGGCATTAAAAATGCAGTGAGAATCTGAGGCAGAAAAAAAGAGACTAGACCCGAATGTTAGTTGATATAACTCAGGGGAAGAAAGCCTGAGTATAATGTGGATCGCCTTTTTGTTGCTGCAGTTACGTCCTCCCAAGGGAGCAGTGTCTCTGGTGCTATACTGGTAACTCTTTCCTGGCACAGTGGTTTTCCAAAACCATGGTACTAATACTAGCTAAGGGTGTCCCAGGGGGACTTTATCACTGGTCACTATAAGTTTGTGTTCTGTTTGCCCTCTGTAGAGGGGAAAAAAGGCTCAATTTTGTTCCAGAAGTGAATGAAAACCCCTCAATGGGCTATAACTTCAGATCAAGTGAAATGCAGAGGGCTTGGCTGCTCATTGTGTGTGAGGACTCAGTTGCTGCTCTCACCTTGCTGAGTGTTACTTTCACTTTGCAGAGCGAACATGAGTACACAGGAAGAAGAAGAAGGAAGATTCGTGCCCAGAAAACTTCATTCTTACCTCAGATTAATGTTACTTTGTGTTACTTCATTGAGCATTCCAGGATGGAGATCACCTGGCTGACTGGTGAGATGAGCATCCCTTCCCTAACATTCAGTATACTCGAACTTGGCAGCAAGAACATCAGCTGATAAACCTCCTGTAAAAAAAGAATTCAATTAATGATGCAGGACCAGTATTCCTCTGCTATCGCTTAGGTCCTTTTTAGTTGATATTTGAGACGAACAGTGTTATTCAGCACTGAACAAATGGACTCGCATATTACCACCATCAAGTATTTACTCTCAACTCACCTTCAATCTCTTACTGATTAATGGAAACTTAAAATATCACCTCGCTGTGCTCTTGTTTTACCATGTTAGTTCATATTCAGTTGCTGCATGGAAAATGGCTAATGTTTAAATACTTTTGGTTCTCGGTGTGTTTTTCTAGCAGGACATGTTGATTTTACTTGCAGGTGTTGCAGCAGTCAGAATATTTTCAGCATGGGACGTGACCTTCAGCTGCCCTGGTAAGACACCTCTAGCATGCTCAAATGTCAGCAGTGGGTTAAACCTAACTTTCAGGCCTCGTAGTTTGCTATTTACTGATGTGTTTCGTTTCTAATTACCTCCTAAAAAGATCTATGGGAAAGTAGTCACTGCCTTTCGAGTTACTCTAAACACTCTTGGGACAATGTTGACTGGTCACTACTGGCCTAATAAGTAATTCCAGGAGAAGGGCAGATCTCCTGCTGTCACCCTCAGCCCTACCTTCCATGGTGGTGCACTTCCTCCATACAGAGCAGGATGGGAGTCCATACTCTAGAAAAGAGGAACCTACAGTTATGAAAGATGCATCATTTAATATTAGTTAAATTAAACTGGGTGACAGTGGTATCTCATCATCCCCTTTCAAGGAAGATCCAGCTCTAGATTTCAGTACATCAGCAGACTGCTGAAGCCAGACCACCTTCATTTAAATCTTAACAAGACCTTGCAAAAACCTTTGCAACCTTCACCACCTGACATTTCCTCAGCTACCATGTCACTGTGACTGTCACCAGCCCTGCTAAACCACGTAGTCAGGACATAGCCCAGAGCTCAGCACCTTTCTGCAGAGACAAGTCCTCTCCACATTTTGGAGAGTAGCTAATTGGACTGTGCAATTGATTCCCTTCTCTGCTTTTGGAGGCTAATTTTTCCCTTTTAAATTTGCTATCTGATAAGGCTGATTGTAGTTCTGAAAATTAATTTGGACAGTAAGTAATATCTGGTTCATATCCTTGAGGATTAATATAGATTGAGTTAGTTACAAATAGGTATTCCCTGCTGTTCTATAGCAATTGTTTAAAATACTTGAAACCACAGACTTAATAGATGTATTTGAATCCTCTCATCTCGCTAATTCCTACTAAGCTTCAGAAAGTTTTGTCCCAATTTAGTTAACAAGAAAAAAACCCAAAGAACAACAATAACAACAAACCACTAGCAAAACAAACAAAAAATGCTTGACTTGTACTGGATAGCACAGAAAATCATCTTAGCCCCTCTGATATGCAATCTATGGATCTACAAAAGTTTGGCTGACTGACCAGAGTCCCTGAATGACACTGGATGTGGGCAGATTGAGAAGAGCTAAGCAATTTTTTATGTTGACACAGAGGTAGGGGAGATGCATGCATTAGTTGTTGGTAAAATTACTGACAGTGCCACCGTAAAGTTTAGTAAACTTTTTACCTTCTGTAATTACAGGCTTACCTGGGTCAAAAGCGTTAGTCATGGATATTCATTACAAACTGCAAGCTCATAAAAGGCGGCATATGGCAGTACTGAATTTCTTGCTATATAAAGTTAAATTCATAGTAATAACATCTGCGCAGATTTTAGAGTCCCAACAATTAAAGGGAGGTCAATGTACAGAGGCAAAGATTGATGGCATTCTGCAAATCTTAAATGACAAGTTAAATAGGTATAAAATAAACAAACAACTTTATTTCTTATTAAAGCCCAGACAACTGGTGTGTGAATGCTAAGTGTTGGGTAATAAGGGCCAAGAGGAGTAGTATAATGCTGTGGGTTGTGTTACTGGGTTGTAATTCAGGGGTGCTACAAGGAGCAGGCTCTTGCCTGGCTTTTGCTGCTGATATAATGCAAGCAGCAACTAATAACTGCTGAGCAGAGCCCTGAAACCCCAGCTAGTGAAATTATTCTCTACCTAGACTGACTGCTTAAGTTTTATAAGGGAGAAGACGAATTGGGGAATGTTTCTAGTGGTATAGAAACATAGAATGCTTTAGGTGGGATGGCACCTTTCAAGTCTTCTAGTCCAACTCCCCTGCACTGAGCAGGGACATCTGTAACTAGAGCAGGTTACTCAAAGCCCTGGCCAACCTCACTTGCAATGGCTTCAGGGATGGGGCAATGACCATTTCTCGGGGAAGCCTGGGCCAGTGTTTCACCACCCTCATCATAAACAAATTCTTCTTTCTATCTAGTTGGAATCCCCCCTCTTTTATTTTAAAACCATCACCCCTTGCTCTGTCACAACAGGCCCTGCTAAAAAGTCTACCCCCGTATTCCTTGTAAGTCCCCTTTAAATATTAAAAAGCTTCACTAAGGTATCCCTGGAGCCTTCTCTTCTCCAGGTTGAACAACCCCAACTCTTGCAGCCTTTCTCCATGCAGTGTGAAAACTATCTGTTCAAAAATATGAAATTTGGTAGATACTTACCCAAATCTACAAGTAAAATTTAAAGGTTTTAACATGAACTGAAAAACATGAAATTATTCTTTTAACTTGAAGCTTGTGAGGCTTGTGTCCTTCTAGTGATACGTGGTCCCCAGGTCATCATCTATGGTGATTCAACTGCTATGCCTTCTACTTCTATAGCTTGTGCTTCTCTAAAAGAAGAATAACAGGACCAACAGCACTCCCAGAGCAGGGATATCACGGAGATACTACCTGTCGCTCTTCTGCCTGCCCATCTTTCCCACTTCGTAGTCAAGTTTCTGCTTGTGGTTTTCCACAATGCTGCACATGAACATCTGTAGCAACATTTCTGACTCTGCAGCAGTGTAGGGGGAATGGGAAGAAAGGAGAAAACACTTTATGTTCAGTTGTAAAGCTGGAGACAAGGAAACTTGTGCTTGTTTTTTTTTTTCCCCATGCAGTGAAGAAAACATGCAAATGAATTGTGAATCAGAAATTATTCTGATAACAGAGAGGAACGAACAGCATCACTGAAAGAAAAGAGCCATCAAGGGAAATCCAAATCCAGGGCACAACTGAGAGAAATCACAGAAAGCTGGGACAAACACCATCATATTAATGGGGAAGGGTGATATTTCAAAGGGAATAATCAATGAAAGAAGGACCTACATTTTTTTTTATTACTGTTATTCTATAGAGATAATTTGAAATAGGATGGACAAAGAAGGATATTATATAATTTGAAAAACATGCCTTTATGTGTGGCCGGTCTCTCACTCTGACTGGCAGCATTGCATGTGTGCTCATGATTTAGTCATAGAGTATTCTGTTTCCAAAGCAGGGAAAAAAAAAAAGTGGAGTACCTCATTGGAAGGAGAAGTTGAGCGAGGAAAATATATTCTGCTGACCCCAAAAAATAAGACCATGTGTGAACAATGGAAGTGCTATATTGATTATCTTTAAACTGTTGTATTTCTCCGTGTCATTTTTAACTGAGGTTATCCTGGCAAGCTCTTTATTACCATAAAGGAAACTCTTGGTTGGCAGCTCTATGCAGCGGTCATTCACTTAAAAATGAGAATTTAGTATCTTCTGGCATTGCGTCAATCTCTAGTAAAACTCCAGAAGAATCTTATATATAACCTCGCTCTGAAGATTGCCTCAAAATTTGAAACAAGAAGTACATTTCTTCATTTCAGAGATGAGCCTGATCTCTTTTTTACCCCCTCTTGTAAAGAAGAACAATGCCTGACTTAGAAGAACCTGTAATGTTTCTTGTCTGGTCTCACAGTGTCTTGTATAGCAAAGGCACTGGATTTTACTAAGCAAGGAGAGATATTTTTCTTAGCTTGGGAGTCATCCAGGGAAAAATAGGTATGCCATGGAAGTATGCAGGAAAGGCAATAGGTGATGGAGTTCTTTTGACTGTTTTTCCCAGCCAAGGTTGTACAGTGTTTCTTGGATACTGAAGAACTTGGAACGGAGGAATTATCTGACGGATTTACAATTTGGAAGTGTTTTACCTCAAAAATCCTGATGTGCCAAAAGCAAGTAGTTGAAAGGAAATATCTTTGTTTTTAGAACGATTTTGCTTGAGGAGTGTGGACATGGTTTCTGGAGAGCTCAGCCACAAATGCTGGTCCCTAATGGGGACTTCCCCAGGGCATGGCCTCAAATCCTGCCAGCATTTAGGTTACCCTCCTCTGAGAAGGACCTCCTGACTAAAGAGCTCTAATACTACTAATTACTACAGCAATATTGATGGCAGAACTGCTGCAGAGCTGTTGAACCAGGTAGACCTGAAAACTGGGTGCAAAAAGGGGGACAACACCCTCCACCTCTTGTGCCATCCCCATTGCTCTTGTTAGTCCTGGCTCCTGTGTGGGTTGCAGTGAGCTGCTGGGCTCCAAAGAGCAGCTCACAGTGCACAGTTCTTCCTTTTTGGTATTTCTAAACAAGTATTTTCAGCTTTTGATATTTTAGGAGAAATTTTGAAAAATGATGAATTCTGATTTACAACAATTAAAAAACAAACAAACAAACAAAACAAGCAAGTAACACACCATAACCCAACAAACCCAAACAACTTTCCCAATGACAAATTAAGCAGCAACAAGAACGGAATTTCCACCAGCTACAGGTGCCATTGCCAGGACTTTATATGTTTATGCTCAGTAAAGAGACAACGACCTTTGGCAATGTAGAGGTGTCGTCTGTTTGCAGCATTTTCCCAAGTTTTATTCTCCTGTCTTGCAGTTTTGATATATTATTAGTTGCATCTTGTTTCCACCCCAAAGAGAACGGTGCTTTGGTGGGTGGTGAAGCCTGTGCTATGTGCATGTGCCAAGTATTAATTAGTTATTACTCATAAGGATGCTGTTCTATAGGAGACGAGGTTTGGCTGTGGCTAATAGAGATGTACTCAAGGTGATGTTGAACCACTAAGTTCTAATGCTAAAAAAGTCATACAAAGGCGTGTGCCAGGACTTATTTTTATCTATTTTCAGAGGTGTCTGTGCTCTGACAGCCACAAACCCAAAGCTGAGAGGAGTCCAGCCAGAACTATACATGATCAGAAATAGAAATCCTGACCTTAGCCAGCAGCGACTGGAAGAGTTTTGGACTGGATGTTGCACAAAAAGGTTTGTGTACTCAAAGGTTACTGGTAAAAAAGTTTGCCAAGGCAAAAAAAAAACACCTGAAAAGAGCTCTCGTGATTGCGCTGAGGTTTTGGTTTTTGGTATTCTATTTTTGTTGTTTCTTTGTTATTTCTGGGGAAAATAAATAGATAAATAAGAATTTCCAGATTATTATTATTATTATTAATAATAGTAATAGATTGATAACTGTGTAAATTTTATAGAGAGTTGGGGTTGTTCAGCCTAGAGAAGAGAAGGCCTCAGGCAGACCTTCTTGGGGCCTTGCAGGGCTTCGAGGGGGCCTGTCAGAAAGATGGGGACAGACTTTGGAGCAGGGCCTGTTGGGACAAGACAAGGGGAGATGGTTTAAACTAAAAGAGGAAGATTTAGACTAAAATTTAGGAGGAAGAAGTTCCTCACTGTGAGGGTGGTGAGAGCCTGGCCCAGGTTGCCCTGAGAGGTGGTCGCTGTCCCATCTCTGGCACCATTGCAGGAGAGGTGGTTGAGACCTCTGAGCAACCTGCTCTAGTTGCAGATGGCCCTGCTCCCTCCAGGAGGGTTGGACAAGATGAGCTTGAAAGATCCCTTCCAACCCAAACCAGTCCATGATAATTTAATATATAGTAGTATTTGATACAAACATTGATGTAANCCCGTATATGGCACGAGTCAGCGGAGAGCCATTTTGCAGAGGCGTATGAGCTGCAGAAAATAATTTCTATTGAAAATGCAAAGAAATCTGAAACGACTCACTGCCACAAACAATGCAGCCGTCATGAAGGAATTACCCGTTCCTCCTCCCCATCCTTGAAACAAGCCTTCTCTCTTTTTTTTTTTTCAATTTATTTTATTTTATTTTAATTGGTTGGATATAGAAAGAGCATTGCTATATTTGGGTCCTATTTCCCTAGTATAAGAATAGTCCTACAAGGAATTCCCAGTAAAACAGTGTTGCAGTTCTACAGTACATTTAAAAAAAAGGAAAAAAAAAAAAGGAAAAAAGAAAAATACCATAGGAAAGTGTTATCCAATGGGCAGATGTTAACTTAAAGTGCACATTGTTTGGAAAAGGAGTTAATTAACAACTTATTAATTGGATAGAAAGTCTGAAACTGTTGTACTTCTAGCAAATACATAATTTTCTTCAAGTATTATTAAAGCGTTTTTGTTGTACCTATTAAAGATTCTTGTCTCTAAGTTAATTTCATTATGCTAATAAGCTATCATCGTTACAGAACCTAAGCTTTGATCCATGTTAATTGTCGTGATCTTCAAAGACAAAGTCACCACTTACTTTAAATGAATTTTACATCTTTTTAAAGAATCACACGGAAATTAGGGGAAGTAATTAATTTTTTATTATGTGTCTCAATATTTTTAAGGGAGGAAGTCAATGGTATTGGCTAGAATTCATTTTAACATTTAACTAGGGAAAACAGCATGAGGCAAAAAAACGTTCAGATGCAAAAGATTAAAGAAAATTTGAAACTGGGACCTAATTTGTCTTGATAAACTTTGGTGTTTAATATGCTTCTTTTGTTCTCAGTGTGAAACTGCAGGGTTTTGATTTGTAAAAACTTTTTGAAGAATTAATTCTTTCTAATTTTCATTCCTTTCTTTGCTTTCCTTTTACTGTAAGACAGCGGAGTTGACCTTCAAACCATAACACTTTTAAATATCTATGAATATACAAGGTTAAATCTATTAGTGGTCTGAGATTAGCTGTTCTACACTTGCAAAGTGTGCACCTTCTGCAGCAAATTTTATCTTCTAGTGAATGATAACAAGCTTATATCAACCCTACGAGTTTTAAGCAAATAATAGAATATGTGTCATAAGTGATCCATTCCTCTTTCCTTTAAGTGCTGGTTATTTTAACCCTTTGATGTGATACAAAGCTCAGTTCTGAATCAACAAGGCGTTTTTCTGTTTGAGATCAGGACCTAAATGTTGCGTTGTCAACGCCGCTATGATTGCCAATTTACAGTTTCTACAATTTCTCCTTTATCTTTTTCAGACGCCTCTTGTAAAATTGCAATATGACCATCTCGTAAATAAGAAAAAAAAAAAAAAGAGGAAAGCTTGTGCTGGTTTTTCTGATGAGTTTCACCATTTAAAGTCGCATTATACTGGAACTGCTCTCTGTCATGTTTGCAAAGTACACGCACCCTGTTGCACTTGTGATAAAAAAATAGCGCTTTTTTTTAAAGGCAACAGACAAAAGTAATTTAAGGATAGTAACGGTGATTGAAATCAAAAGCCAGATTACCTCCTCCTCCCTCCCTAGTTAGCAGCGTGTAAGTATTGCGAATGCAAGGAAATGTGAAGTTTACACTGGCCCTACGCTGGTCGGATTTCTGCAGCAGACAGGTGGTGAGCTCATTGCGAGGATTTTTCAGCATTAATGCTGTACTCATTTAGACTAACACCAGGCTTGCGTGACCCTCATCTGGATTTAACCTCTGACCTGTCAATCCAGAGACATACTTTCAGATCTCAACATCAGGTTTGCTTTTTTTTGTTGTTGTTGTATTTTGGCTTCTTTTTGAAAGCATAGATGACTTTAATCATTAAGCAGCTTTCATAACTGGAACATATACACGTGCTCTTCAGTGCTCTTTGATTTGTAATCTAGGTTTGTGCCCATATAATCCCCAGCGTTTAAGGGAATTCGGCTGAAGTTCAAAATTCTTTGAGCAAGTAGTAGTGATTGGGCAAAGGATTGTGCTGCTTTTCTGTGTGACTTTTCACTCTTTTTGTGGCAGGGTTTTCATAGTGCAAAAAGATCTACAGATACAGGATTAATTATTATTTATTGTTATTGGTATCATTATTATTGTTATTATCATTATACTTGGGCATTAGTTTCATAGCTAGCAGGCAGTCTTCTGACAAACCAAGGTTTTGTTTGATTTTGGTGCATTGGGTTTTTTTAAATGCTTATTTTAATTAAGTTCAGATATAGAATATTTTTGCTTCAGTTTTGATGAACTTTTGAAAAAGCGCGGTTTCTATTTGTGATGGGGTGTGACAGAAAGGCATAAGCAACCCTCCTGTAGAGGAGTAAGCGCTTCCTCTTGACTTTGATAAATCATAGAATTATAGAATGATTTGGGTTGGAAGGGAACTTAAAGATCATCTAGTTCCAACCCCCTGCCATGGGCAGGGACACCTTCCACTAGACCAGGTTGCTCAAAGCCCTGTCGAACCTGGGAGGAGAAATCGACAACTCTTTAGGCAACCTGTTCCATTCTCTCACCA
>WEIS01016696.1:2320-17571 GCA_013389965.1 Todus mexicanus
TTTGCAGCAAACACTCATTCCAGACTGAATGGACCCTATATTGTGATCCACTGAAAGATAGCTTTGTGAATCAAAGATGCAATTCGGGGAGGGGGAAGTGGAGGGGGGAGGGGATGACGGAAATTGTGGTCCATTTTTCATAATGATCAGAATTTACCTTCGGTTGCAATGGAACCTTAGAAATTGCCCTCATTAACATTCGGGATGTGATAAAGTTGTGAGGTGTTGTTTTAATTAGCAAGACTGGAGCACATGAGACACAGGCAAGTCAAACAAAGGCAAGGTGGTGTTACTGTATGTGATACATACCATGACTTTTATATACCCTTTGGAGAACTCAGGCATGCACAGATTACAGAAATCTAGGACAGAGCCTGGAACTGATTTGAAGCCTCCCATATTGTAAGCCAATACATGAAATGAGACCAACTTCTGCTATTAGGGCTTCAGTGACAAATGCAATGGTAGCTCGGGTGGAAACCAGACAGAAAATGCAAGCAAGCAAGATTTTATTTAATCGAATTGACAATGCAATCTGTTATCTGTCCATTATTAAATTAGGGCTTTTCTAGGGCTTTTTTTTTTATTTTTAGCATTTGTTTTGGATTATTTATGTCATTTTAATTCAAGTATTTCCAAACAGCTTCTGTTCAAAACATAAGGGGATAAATCGAACCTAGGCTGTATACAACCAGGTATTCTATATTCCTCTTGGTTTCCTTATGTGCACACTCTCCCTCGCCTATATTCCGTTTCCAGGTGCTGATCACAGGCTGCCCGTTTCTCTTGAGTAGCATTCTACCTCTTAAACCTCACTTCATGACCCAGTGGAAAAGAGGCTTACGTGAAAGAAAAATCACTAACGTGCATGTTCCACTGCACCAGTTGGTGCTCTTGGAGATGCAGGAGGAACACCCTTAGACAGTAGCTTATGGGCAAAATATTACCCACCCTGTTAAGTTTGCCATTGTTCCTTTTTTGCCATTTATCTTAGTACAAGACTAGTGATTTCTTTTTCACTGTATAAATCTTCAGCTCACTTCAGCTGAAAGCCTGTGGGCTTCTGTTGAAAGCACACTTTGACAATGCTACCTAAGCCACCTGACTGGAACTCAGTCACAATTTTTTTCAGTTGTGAGAAGTGCCAACATCCTCAGTTCCTCCCAAAGCACAGTCTGTTCTTGGCCATAGGGTTTCATTCCACAGCATCCTGCAATTACAGCCCCACAGCACAGGGAATCACACTTCTGCTGCTTCCAATTCAAATAAAGACAAAATCCATCAGACAACTGAGTGGAAAAAAAAATATCTGATCTTTAAAGAACTTGAAAATCTCTGTTTAAAATCTTAACTCACTATTCCTTCTTCTTACCATTATACGGTACGTGACAAAGGTACTTTTGCTGAATGTTCTTTCTCATCTTGTGAAATCTGTGATGTAGGTACTGGCAGACACAGAGATCTTGGCAGCCACATAATGAGGTTAGATGATCAGAGTGAGCAGAAGTTTGAATCCTTCTTTTTCCTGTACAGCGTTCACCTTCAGCTTTTATCCAGGCCCCTTTACCCAGGCCCCTGCCCCATTTTGGCTTTGGAATAATTATTTTATTACTTCTGCAGGAATACAGCACATGGAGTTTGAGAAAACCTTTGAAGTGCTCTGCCATCCAATAAAGTAAATCTCAAAAAATAAGGGAAGGAAAACTCAAAGTTGGTTATGTATTGTTCAGATGGTGTTTTTCCAGGCGAGGTGCAGAAAAGACTGGAATATGACCTCCTGAGAGATTACAGAGCATGTGTACGGCCTCCATGTGTCTTCTACTGCCTGTCTCTTCTGAAGGAATCAATACTTGTAAAGAAATCCCACCGTTTTCCTTTAACTCTGTGGTTTCCATCTCTCCTTGCAGATTCTTATCATCTGCCAATTGTGATACTAAGTTAATGCAGTGAAATTGATGCTGATGCAAATGACACCTTTGAGAGCAGGAAGAGAGGTGGAAGAGCTGTGTGTGTGGCATGATGTGTGCAAGGCAGAGCTGGGAGCTGTTGCCTAACAGCTGTGACTCTTATTTTCAGGATACATTGCAAAATGTTAAGTGGCTAGCTACAGCATTTCCATTCCAAATATTTCACTATGAAAGCAGCAATAATAGAAATTATGAACGAGATAAAATCTGATGTTGCAAGGTGGAAAATTGGCCATCTGTATGAAGTATTATCTTCCTTCTACAAAGTAATGTCAACCTCCCCTGCCACATTACTCCCTATCTTTGGAGAAAAAAATGCCCTACAGACCAGTTTTCTTTACTAAACAGTCCGACTTCCACTGAAGACGAGGGTGGAAAAGATGTTGTTGATTTCACTGGAAAATGAGCCTTATATTTTTTCATGGCATTCCACTCATTTGCTGAACCACCATTTTGTCCACAGTTTGGCTTCAGTGAATTGTAGAGGTATAATTCACAGAATTACAGAACAGCTGAGGTTGAATGGGACCTCTGGAGAGCATCTAGTCCAATCCTCCTGATCAAGCAGGGCCACCTAGAGGCAGTTTTCCAGGCCTGTGATCAGTTGGCTTTTGAATATCTCCAAGGATGGAGACTCCACAGCTCCTCTGGGCAACCCATGCCTGTGCTTGGTCACTCACATAGTGAAAAAGCATTTCCTGGTGTTCGGAGGGAACCTCCCATGTTTCAGTTTGTACCCATTGGCTCTGGTCCTGTCACTAAGCACCACAGAAATGAGCCTGGCTCTGTCATCTCTTCTTCCTCTGTCCTGGTTTGGGTTAGAATAGAACAATTCTGTTCAGTGATTTTTATTTTTCAGCTAAGTCTCTTCTTACTAACTGCACTGTCTGAAAGTTAGCAGCATGTTTTGCAGACAACGTNTCTCTCAATCTTTATTTCCTTTCTTTCCTTTTTGGGTGGGGAAGAGAGTATTCTGATGCATATTTGGGGGTGCACTGACCCCAAACTGTGACATCCTCCCTTCAGGTATTTGAAGACAACAAGATCCGACTGACCCTTCACTTCTTCAGGCTAAACAGTCCCAGCTCTCTGTCTTTCCTCACAGGAGAGGTTCTCCAGTCCCTTCACCATCTTTGTGGCCCCTTTGTCGGGCTCACTTCTGTAGCTCCATATCTCTCTTGAGCTGGACACACTTCTATCCATACACATAGCAAAATGTGTAGTACCAGATAGTTAGAAATATGAATTTGTCATGTTTTCCTTGCTGTTTCTTTACATCATGTTTCGTACTCTCTGATCTATTGCCGGGTTTTGTGACATTTTCTCCTGCAGGAGTTAGGAGCAAGGCCATTAACTGTTATTTTTTTAGTGATTATTATCTGAACAAATGCAGCCATCTTATCTTCTAAGAGGCTGAATTTGTATGCAGGCCAGATCGAATCTGAGTTACTTGTATCCCTGTCAACTTCTATGAATCTCTTAACTTCTGCTAAAGCCTACAGCCTCTTTCGTTGCCACGGCTCTTCGTTGTGTTTGCATCTAGAACACCACAGGGAACACCCACTGAATTATGTATCTCTTAGGGCTTTCTGGGTCAAATAGGAGCAAGGAAGTTGCAAAAGAACAGCATGCACTGAAGGAATACCCTAATTGCATAAAAGTTACTTAATTTTGTAAAGGTCACTATCTCTTTGAAAGTGCTTTCTTTTATGTTCATTTTAAAAAGCAGAACTATTTGATCTTGATTTCCCCGCAGAAGCAGTCATTTTCAATGCTGTTTATTCCACACACGGTATAATCAACTCTAGGTTATATCCAAGCTTCACGTTGGCAGATGGTCAAATAAGGAGCCCTCCTTTGGTTTTGTTGACTGTGATCCCACCTTCCATTCCCTCTCTTGGAGAATGCTTCTAAGCGCAGATCCTTCTTATGGCCTCTATAAAGGAGAAGGTGGGCCATGGCACTTTATTACTTCTTCTGTTCCCATTGAGGTATTTTCTCTCTCATGGAAAGAGAGAGAGACACAGGGAGTTGTGGACTCCCTGATACCTGGCTCCTTTTGAAGATTTGCAGATGGCTGGGCCGATATTTCTGCAGATCTCCCATAATCTTCAAGGCAAAACTTAAAGACCCACCCAGAACAGGGTGTCATTACGCCTGGTGCAGAGTAGGAAGCATTATCCTCAAGATATTCTTCTGTTACACACCATAATTTGGGAGATAGTTCGTACTTCATTTCCTGTGGCAGTAGTCTCTGCTTTTCCACAGGGAGAACAGAGAATTAAAATGGTAACATGTACCCATTAAAGCTCACCCCATAGGAATGGATCATTTGGAGTTGTATAATTTAAGTAAACACAACAAAGTAAAACAACAGATGTGTTTATTAGCATGTTTTCCAATGACTGTAGAAGTAGCACATGAGAAAAGCTTCTAAAGCAGTAACTGGAAATGAATCTCTAAGGGGATGAACCAGAAAGAAAAGAAAAAGACGAAAACTATGTAAATCCAAACTTTTTATTATTAGAATGATCATTTACTTAGATGCAAGCTCAGCCCTGGGTGGTCCCTGGGAAAGAACTGGCCTTCTGTTCACTCCTGCTGCCATGCTTGACACAGTGAAGCTGGCCCAAGGTTGTTGCATCCAGCATCCTTGCCGTCCGGAGATCTTTGTTCTCCTCTCCCAAGTCTCTGCTGAGCTGCTACAACTTCTTTGCTATTTGCAGCCCAAGAAGCATGAAGCCTCTCACTGAGCAAGGAGAATAGGGGGTGAATAACCCTCAAATAACAGAGCTGAGAGGAAAAAAAGGGCAAGTAAGGACAAGATTGAAAGAAAAAAGAAAAAATAGGTTGGTCCCCTTTGCCAGCAGAAGGGACATAAAGAGTTACTAGAGAGGAGATTTTGGCTATGTCCCCTGGTGATTTTAGAACCTTTTGTTCTGATAATTGGCGAAGTAAATCCAGGCGCAACAGGATTGAAATTCTTTTTCTTAGAAGGTACAATTCTCATAGCGAAAAAATAAATTGTGGAGCCAAAATTTGTGAAACAATCAGCGATTCTTCAGATTAAACCAGCCAGCCTTTAACTCTTACCAAAACTAGAATATATAAACAGGGAATGTTACAGCTTCCATCTTATTTACTTAGACTAAGAAATTAAAGGCATATTTTGCAATTGGGAGAAATTTTCTGGTTTACTGAAGACTAGTAATTCTTTTTTAAAAAAGGTTCAGTGAAAAAAACAGTGCTCTAGGAACAGGCCATCATCAAAATCTACACTTGCAACTTTACCTCTCATTCTCCTTCTGGTTTGCACAATTCCATCAACAGGGCAGTTCTCAGGTTTGTTAAGCAGCCTCAGGAACAGAAAGGGTGTCAGTCCAAGGAATTGCTCAGCAAAACACTAAAAATGCCAGGATTCGGTCACCTTTAAGAGGTACAAGTTTACTTCCCTTAAAGCTGAAAAAGGTTATGAACTGGGTCTTGTGCACCCTGGGTCAGCAGATGGTAAAACCAGCACAATCATAACAGTTATAAAACTAGTTTCTCCCTCACCCAATATTTTCTTAGCTAAAGCTACACGGGGAAACAGGGTGAATTCACAAATGCTGAAGTTTTCACTAGGAAAACTTCATCTGGAATTAATTATATCATTTGCCCACACTATCTCAACTCTCTTCCTAATTTCTCTTTTCTAAACACCATCTTTTAGCTCATGTGCATGAGGTCAATTAAATAAGCACATCCAGAGTTCATTTAATAATCTCATGTCCTTTGCAAATTCTAGTAAACTTTGCATTTTCAGGCATAAACTAGGGAAGCTGTCCCCTAGTGAATGAAAACTACAGACAGACCAATAGATAATCAGTGTTTGAATTTAGATTGCAATGTATCACCATCCAGATCAGAGCAGAGAGGTTGGTTTCAGCTGCCCCCCTCATCTCATCTGCTTTGTTCATACCTTGCCTCCCTTGTCCTGGATCTGCAGAGCAGCTCTTCAGGCTGTTATCTGCTCCCACTGCTCCAGGCAGCTGCTCCCCCAGCAACAGCTATCAGCCGGTACCAGGAGAGAGCTGCCCGCATGTTCCTTTGGACCTGTTAGCATCTGGAGAGCTCAAATTATTGCCAGATGCTGGAGGAGCCCTCCCTGGAAGGCCAGAGAAAGGTCTGAGCTGTGTTTGCAGCACTTGAGACCTCTCAAATGGTATCTGAGATCAGTTCCGTGGGGAGGGAGAACATAAAAATGCCTTAGATATGGAGAAAGAACGTGTTCTTCTAAATGCTGCACTGTACCCAGATGCTCCTAAGGTCTGCGGCAATACATCAATAAGATATATTGCCCAAAGCTATTCATTAGTGCTGTAAAACTCCTTTTTTTTCCCTCCTGCAGTAGGATTTTTTCATTGTCTTCTGGTTTCCTGCTGAATTATTGGATTACAAGCAAATAAGCAACATGTCGTTTAAAGGCTTTTGGTAGAAATGGCTTTGGGAATTTATACATTCACATAAGATCTTGATTAAACATCACAAACTTCCATGAGAAGCTGTTTCATAGAAAAATTCTCCCTCTCCACATTCGTTATAGTGAAGCCAGATTAATTCTGTCAAAGCCAATAACACTGATCTGGATTTGTACCATTATATCTGAGCGGAGAATTTAGCTATATTAAATCAAGTATATATTAAATGATGATGAGTATATTCTATATGCTTTGTATGCAAATGCAGTTGCTCCCTTCCCCATTCTCCTTCTCCGATGATGTTTATTTGCATGTTATTATTTAAATCAAGTAAAGCATCAAAGTTACAAAGCTGAGATCCCCTAAAATAGAAAATGCCAGGAACAAGCTGCCAGTTTAATTTGCTTCTTTATGCTTTTCATGATGACGCAGTTGATGCAGGAGTCCTATCCCACCCAGTTATCTGCTGGGTACTTCAACAAATTCAGTATTCAGCCTTTATACACTGTTTATTTTGTTCTCACTAGTTCATTTAGTGGCTGAGGGGGGAGTAAGAGCAAAAAAACCCAACAAAAACAAACAACAGAAAAACAATCCTTGAGAGGAAAACATCTTTGAAAAAGACAAAGTCCTGGGGGAATTACTGGAACAGATCCTGTGTTTCTTTCTCTCTTTTCTTTACTAGTAGGCAGATGTACAGTCAGCTATTTAATCCTTGTAAGTGCAGCATCTCATGACAAAGCTTTACCTCTTTTATTTTCTAAAATCTCCCAATTATTTTAACAAGTTCAGAATCTGTCCCCAAATGCCTTTGACTCTCCAGGCTTTCTCAGTCTTCTCTGTGCTTGTTTGGGGCCTTCTTAGTTTTCTCTGTGCTTGTTTGTTGTTCTTTTTGTTTGAGTAAGTGGAGCAAAGTTTCCTTCCAAGTCAGCCAAATAGAGACTATCATAAGATATGACACAAAAAGCGCCAGAACAGGCTGTTAGGAGTAGCAGGGAAGGGTGTTTCAAGGGCTTTTGGAGTACACCCAAGAGGCTTTAATCAGTCTTGCAGAATCCTTGCTGAACTCCACATGGATGCCATTTGACTACTCTTTTTTTTTTTTTTTTTTTTTTTTTTTTTTTTTAATAATTTTTTTTACACTTCCAAGGAAATAAANAAAATGTATTAGTCACCATCGCAAGGAACTAGAACTTGTGAGAATCCCTGATTATGGTCAGAAAGGTCATTAAAATGTGTCAGGCCACATTTTTGTATACCTAGTTGTGCTACAGATTTCAGCAGCTTCTCAAGAGTATGAACTACAAGGTGGGAGTAGAAGTCCTTATGCATTTCCATTCAAAGACCAGTTCAGCCTGGGAAATCTGGTGTGAAAGTGGAAGTCAAGCTGATGCAGCCCTTTGCAGCACAATGCGGGTGAGCTCTTTGATTGTTCAAATTATTTTTCATTTGGGGAAGTACCACATGATATCAAAAAACCACCAGCCTAGGATTTTGCCCTCCAGCACATCCGCGGAATGGTGACATACTTACTGGCAGGAATACATAAAAAATACAGCAAATATTTCAGGAAAGGAATGCAGCGCGAGGTCTTGTTTCCCAGCAACGATGTGTTTGAAAGGACATCTGACAGTTGTTGCCACTGAGAACTTGATAGCCTTCTAACTATCCTTTGATGGAGAGGTCAGTGAGGTATCATAAGACTAGAAAGGACTGTGAAAACAGCAATAAAACATGGTAAAAGGAATACTTAAAAAGGATTTTTCTAAAATGTCAAAGTAATTTTGATTTCTGTCCTGTGTTCCACTTAAGATCTTCATGGATACAACTAGCTTTTTTAATAGACGTTGGTGAAACTAAATTCAATGGAGAAATAGAAACATATGTTCTTAGTTGTTCTTATCTTACAAGAGAGTGATCCACAGTAAGCAGACACTCATATTTTCAAATGTTTTCATTCATCCAGCTTCCAAATGATAAGGACAGCTTTATGACTGGTGGGCTGGGAAACATTCCAGCTGTAATGGCTACTGGCTGCCAAGGGCCAAATTCTGAGGTGAAATTTGAAGTGTGGTACCAGTTAGTCACCTTTTTGCATTCAAACTCCCGAAAATATTGTTTTGCTGTGTATAAGAAACAAGACTCTCATATCATAGAAGGGAGAAGTGCAAATTTGGGCCAATTAAACAACTTTTTTCACCTTCTTCAAGTATTTATTGTTTTCTTTATTACTGTGTATGGTAAATTTGAAAACCTGTTAATTGCTCAGGTCTCTTCTGGCTTTATAAAATTATTTGGTTTTGCATTACAATGATACTTAAGTGTCTTCTCAAAGAGGAAAATAGATCCGCTGGTAGAGTCTGCCTGGGCAAATACATTTGAAGAGTCTATTAAGTTTACAGTCTTACCATAATAGGTGAAAAAAATGAGGTCAGAGACTTGCTCCAGGTCACCAAAGTGAGCTTCCAATTTAAACCTTGAGTTGCAGTCTTTGACACTGCTTCTGCTCTCTGGGCTGCACCACCACTTACTCTCATTATAAAATAATCATGCTTACTCCAGGACTTTTAGGAGTTGGAAGTCTTCTCCAGGATATCTGACAGTGCTTATAGAAATAGGTGCCGTCATCAGAGTCGTTGCAGAATGGCAGTAGGTGGAAACAGCTGGGGAGAAGGTGACCTCAATCCCAGCGCAACCTGAAACAATAAAAGGGATAATGGCCACCCTTGGCCATAAAATGTATGATGAGCTTAAGGTTAGAGAGGAAAGAGGACAATGGCCTGGGACACTGGAAATCACCATCTCCTCTCCCAGTCCCTTCTGCTAGCCCAGAGTGGTGGCTTCCTGGTGTCAGTAGTTTCCTCAGCTACTATTCAGAAGACCTAGAGGCGCAATACACAGATGGCAACAAGTGACACGCTGTGAACACTGCATAATCCTACCTAGGTGCAGAGGATCAAGGGGCTGGGAAGCTTGGAGCCCAGTGCAGGTGTCTGCAGAGTCCAGGAGCCAGTCTGCAGACACTCAGCTTTGCTGCAGTTCAGCACCTGGTTTGCATATGCTGTTGGTGAGCGCCAGGTGAGCACACGTTCCAATGACTGTGGTGCCTGCTGAAAAGTCATGGAATAAGCAGTGAGGAGAAACAGCATGAAAACAGACCGTGGGAGCAGCTCAGTTTTCCAGCGAATGCTCTGCTACCAACAGAGAGCTCCAGCCTAAGAGGTGTGAACAGTCTGTTGCCCTGCAACATTTCTAGGTGCTCTCAGATACTCAGGAAGGTGATATTTTTTGCCACTAGTGTGAAACAGATTTCTTGCCTCCTTAGCTAGAAGTGTTGCTTCCATCTCCTTTAGCACAAACAAACAAGAGCCCTGTGATCTCACGGGCACCTTTTTTTGTAAGGCATGTTTCCGAACCCTCTTTAAATGCCTTCCGCTCAAACATTCACAGACTACTATGGACAGGAAGGTGTGGGACACGTTGCAGCATCTCACTGGCAGAGAAAATAGCTGCTGACAGTTTATGCTTTTTCTTCAGAGGCTTTTTTTACTGTGGTTTATTTAAGGCACAATTCCGACGAACTATGTACCAGACACTTTTAGCTGAATCAGAAATATGTCTCTGTACAGAGAAAGTCTGAAATGCAACATCTCATCCTGTCTCTGGGAAGAACCTTTCATCCCTGCAGATCTACCTTTTGAATACAAAGGACTCTGCTATTCCTCCAATATAATTTCTCTACTACAACTGGACTCTGTTGTTCCTGCTCCTGTCTGGAGCAGAGAAAAGACCTTGAACATCTAGTGTTCCTGCTCCTGTCTGTATCTCAAGGGAGAGTGGCCTGCTGAGATGCTGAGCTTTGGGGAACTTTTGTGATTCTTGTGACCACAGAAGGGTGGTTCTGGAACTGGCTTGTGGCTTTTCACTGATATCTGAATTTTACAAAGTTAAAGGCTGGTCTTTCTGGCACCATAAACCGGAACACAGAACGGGTGCATAGCCCTCTCTAGACTTTCTGTGCAAGAGCATATTCTGCCTTTATTTAAATTAATAATTTAAATAATTCAATTTAAATTAATAATTACAATTAGTAAAGAGTGATGCTTAGTTTAGTTTGATCCACAGAGTTAAGCAACCGATCCAAACCAAATTTTTCTCTGTCAGGTTAGGGGATACTGAATATCAGTTTACTCTTGGCTTTGGCCAAAAATGTTCACAGGAGCACAGCTTGGTTCAAACAAAGGCAAAGAGCTAAGAAAACACTGTCTGAATGTGTTTAGTCCAGCTGCAACTCAAAATTCACTACTTGTCATTTTTTAAATGATATTTTCCTTTCTCTGCCATTCTCTCAGGTCAGAATTGGGGCACACAATTAGAAGCAGCAGGAACTACTTCTTACTTACATATTAACCTCTCCAGCACCCCATGCCCTTCCTTTTCCCATTGCACAGGAATGAGTTTCTACTCATACAAACTGTCTATTTTGGTAAGTGGGCAAGATTTGAGTTCTAGAAGGAGGGTGAGCATCTCAGAAGTGATGTCATCTAGTATGACTGTTGAAAGAGTCCTTCTTGAGAAAGGGAGTGTTTTGAAAGGACAGATAATCAGAGAACTAATAAAGTTCACCTGGCAATCATATTACTCCCAACAGGCCAATCTTCGTTTTGTTAACTGCTGGCTGTGCAGAACAGTGCTGTAGAAAACTGTCCACATCTTGGTTACCATCTCACAGTACCATGTAATAGCCATAAGCCTATGTCCTTAATGGTACTTACGTATCTGCCAGGACTGTGTGGGCACCAACAGATCTTAAAAGAGCCCAATATCTGTCCGTGGGTCAGGGAGCCCCATTTTAGCTCAGGCTTGGTCTTGTCTCTGGCCCAGTCTCCTGGATAGACCTTGAACATCTAGTGTTCACTGGCTTCCACCTGTCCTGCTGCTAGTAGTCTTGATCTTGAAGACTTGCTTTCTCCCTTGTTCCCTTTCTGACTAAGATGTTCACATTCTTCTTTACTTGATTGTATTTCTAATGACTATTTTTTCTCTGGAAGATCTGTCATGAGAAATCTGTGGGCATGTTGGGGAAAAACAGTTCATAGAATCATAGAATAACAGGTTGTAAAGGACCTCTAGGATCATCTGGTCCAACCTTTGTTGGAAAAAGCACGGTCTAGATAAGATGGCCCAATACCCTGTGCAGTTGATGGGACTTGTCATTTGTCCGTATAAGCCTCTGCTCCTACTCTACATTATCTGCATTGTTCAAGACATGACAGACAGCGATGTTGAAAGGCTAAAATGCTGTGATAGAATAATGCACTGCTCTTCAGAGTTTCTTCCCCCTACTCCGAAAGCATGAACATAAATCATGTTGCTGGTTACGTTATCACCACACTCTGCAACCAGACATTCAGGAGATGCAGATCCACTGAAGTCATCAGCAGACTTGGAGTTAGCATATCCAAGAAAGTCCAAGACGTATTTTGCAGTACTTGGTTTTCTGGTTTTGCAACATAGTTTGGTCTTTTGGAAAGAGTGGTCGGCAGAGAGCAGGCTGAGTCGAAGATAAAAAATTAGCATAATTTAGTATGCTTGAACTGATTCTACATCCATTTGAACATCATTTTCTACATGGCCCTTTACCGTGACTCAAACTTCAGCTTCTGTTGCTGATGAAGTCCCTGGTATTCATTCTTAATACAACAGAATGTTTCTGTTATGTAATATTTAAAGCAAGCCTTCCTAAATCCTCTAAATTACCTCAAGTATGCAAAAATTCAAGCTATGCATCAAGGACCAAGCACAACAGCTTTCAGTTGTGGGAAAGAGTAAGAAGTTTAACTCTCAGTTTCCTGGATTTGACAAGCTTAATCCAAACCCAGAACACTGGTTTTTAATGCATTTCTCTGTGTTTTGAGAAATAAAGGAACATTTGTCTCTCTTCCATGTGCACACAAAACCAACTTCAATGTCTCCAAGCATTGTATATAATATACTGAAAAGATTCACTCTCGAGCTCTGCTTTTCTTGTCTGGACACATCAGACTTGTGTAGAAGATGTTTGTAGTCTCTGACCTAAATTGCCCTTGATACAATCTTATTTTATTCTGTTTTATCTGATTCATAGTGGTTATGGAGACAGCTTATTACTTTTTTCATCTTTCCTTGAAGGCTGTGATTGGACTTGATGATAATACAGGTTATTTTCCAACCGAAGTGATTCTAGGATTCTATTTTGCCCTCTCCTTAATCTTTTCTTTCTAGCATAAACAAGTCCAAATCTCTTAATCTTTGCTTGTAGGCCATGTTGTCTAGATTTCTCATTATTCCCATTGGTCATCTCTACACTATCTCCAACTGTTCCACATATCAAATACTGAACATCTTCAGTTGCCTTAGATAGAAGAGCCCTGCTAAAACATCCTGGTGTTATCCATCCTACATGCCTAAGTCACAGCAATGGGGCAGATGGCAGCAAGCAGAATCTATTTGCTTTTTGCAGACAGGGGCTGACAAGGTGATGTTCTTCCTACTGCCAGCACAGTTTATTTAAAGAGAGATTACAGCAGCAAAAATGGAACATCTGAATTCTCTCCATGTGAACATAAGGAAAGACTTCTTTGCCTTGAGGATGCCAGAGCCTGGCCCAGGCTGCCCGGAGAGGTTGTGGAGTCTCCTTCTCCAGAGAGATTCCAAATGTGCCTGGACACTGCAATGCTGGGCTCTCTGCTCTGGGTGACCCTGCTGGAGAATTGGGATGGATCAGATGATCTCCAGAGTTTCCTTCCAAACCCTACTATGCTGGGATTCTGTAAAATGTCCAAACTCTCTTACTGCCTTAGAAATTTGGTCAACTCTGAGGTGTAGTTTTGCATGTCTACTTTAACATTTATAGGTATTTTAATGTATATATAAGTGTGTACCTATATATATCCTGTATATATTACCACGCACACATTTATCAGCATATGCATATGCCTGGACACATAGTGTTATATTCAAGCACATGCATATATATCTGGCAAGCACTTTTTCCTTCCCTTCTCTTTGTTAAACATGGAAGGAATCATGATCCCATTCAGAGCAGATGAGCCTGTGCAGTGTGGGGCAGATGGCACAAGTCAGCAGATTGTTTTTGCCTGGAGGAAATGGGTGAAATTTTACACTAAAGGGCAGGGAACTTTACTAGACCTTTTGGTGATCTCTTTCTGTAATGTCAGAGAATCTTGTTAGCACAAAGACAATAAAGCAGGCTTGTTTAAATAACCCATTACTGTTCATCTCCTATTCAGGCCACATCACCAAATACATGACTGCTGGGTCTGTTTTTGGATCAATCCTTCTTTGTTTCAGGCTGCCATGGAGGTTTTCTGAATTAACTCCCAAGTAAATTAACTAGTTCCTGCTGAATGGACCACACTAGGCAGGGTACCCACCCAGAAATATTACATACCTGACTAGGACCAAGAATCTATTTGTTGTTGAGCAATACTCAAACCAAGATGCAGACATGCAAATGTTAGTATTAAAATAGGCATGAAGTGATTGGAAACTGCCATAAACTGTTCTTCACTGACATGTGAACTTGAGGAACAAGCAGGTCTTGAGTGTCCAACAGTTTTTCTCAAATCTATCTCAGTATTTCATGTGAATCAAGCCAAGAAGTGATTAGCTGAGCTGGGCTAAGTTGGTCTTGCTGAAGGGGACAGCCCTCCTCTCTCTTCCTCCTTTTCTTCCTCTCCATTCCCACCTTGCTGTGACCTCTCAGGGAGTTGATTCAACTAGATCATCAGAAAACTAAGAGGAAAAAAGAGTAGGATTTTGCTGGCTTAGTGAGCTGCACGGGGGCCATCCTAGACTTCCTCCTCTCAGTCATGTACTAATGAGCCAGAGTCTTCTACAGCTCTTGTGTACCACCTTATTGCGTGCCAGAAGTTGACCAAGGCCTGTGGACACCACCATAAAACATGTGAAGATTAATCGTTTTAAGCTCCATTTGCTTATCCATTTGGTGATCTTACCCTAGAAAGTGCAGCTGAATTTACCTTGGTATCTCTCTTTTGGGAGAAAGATTCAGAGCAGAAGTCCAGCTCTAGCTTCCTCAATCAGCTTTTGGAGAAATGTGTGTCCCATGGGACATCTTGCAGTACTAGGCTAAGGCTACATATGAGCACTCCACTGATATTATCAAAGACTGGGGGAAGACGGTTGGACTCAAAATCCTGAAACACAGATATTTTATCTAAAATAGCTTGCAAAAAAAGATCTCACAGAGGAGATGCCTTTTAAAAATTAAATTTCCCACTAGAAGTGCTTATTGAGTGATAATATGAAAATGCATCTCTTCAGTTGTGTTAAAAAAATAGCAGCTCTAGAAATTACACTTTGTTATCAATTTTCAGGACTACTTCACTTATGCTAAAGGGAAAATTTGTCTTAAAACTATGATATGTACTCAGCCCTTCCGAATAACTCTAAGAAAAGATGTATAATATTTATTGCATGTTGCTATTTATTGGAAAAAATAGAACATTAAAGATAAAAGTATGTATTTACAGAAATAGTAATTAAAATCTGAAGATAATAACCTGGAATATTATTCATTTGTGAAGGCAAGTTAAACTTTGCTGTTAAAGTTTAGATAGGCAAGAGTAAACTTCTAATTTTCACTGAAAGCTGAAAAGCATCTGGAAATTAATTTGCTTAAGTTACGTGGTCTTTCCAGGCCTAAATGTGGTATCGTCTTAGATAAGTGACAATCTTATCTCTTGAAGTCATTGGAATTATTCTATTAGAAAAGAGATAAAACTAGGCAAATAAGTCT
>WEIS01016696.1:20706-47144 GCA_013389965.1 Todus mexicanus
AGAGCTTAACTGTGCCCTCGGATCCAGAGATGTGCAGCGCTCTGCATCTTGTAACATCAAAATGCACAGCAGCCAGTTTTCACCGGGTACACAGAGATGCATCTGCATCTGAGCACTGAAGTAAACAAGTAAACACGATGCAAAAGATCATTTAAGGGGACAAACACGCAGTCGGATGCAGTGAACTGCTGACCTCGTCGCATCAGGAACACACACCAAAACAGTCCTGAAACATGAATGCTGGGAAAGCAGATACTCTGATTTACTTGCGCTGTCCTCCAAGCGTTGATAGTCTGGATGCGCAAGGGCACTGTCAACTAGGCTTTTATCTAACTTGCTGAATATCTGGCCTTCTCTTTCATTTTGGGTAACCAGCTATTCCCTTGCCTCTGAAAGATTTATGTTGTGGCCTTACTTCCATATCAACTATCTCCTTGTCAGTTCATCTCGCTGATTATCAGTCACTTCTGAGAAAATCTCTGTGATCTGAGATGTCTTGTGTGCCCTTGCAGCTTTTATATCACATGTTACAAATGAGGATTCTTTTCTGTGCTGGAATGACCAGCACGCTGATGCTGAGAAAACATTTAAAGAGAAATACTACAGAAAAAGAGGATGCAGGCAGAGTTCCATTCCAGAATGATGCACCAAAACCAGCTTTTGCCCGATACTGAGCCATGAGTTTGTTCACTCTTTCCAGAGGTTTACGGTGTACTGTAATTTTTTTCTATGCAAAATAATAGAGGTATTATTATAATTCACATTACTCACAGCAGTGTGACCGAGGCCAGTCACAGGGTATTTTCTGGTCCTCAGAAAGGAAGTAAAGGTATCAGTCCTGTGTTCTGCCATCACAGAGAGAAAAATAGCACAACCAGTGCTAGCTGGCACCCATAGCAGTGACACGGATCACTTGACAGCCAAAGACTGAACGACAGTTGAGAGTGAGTGATCATCTACCCCCACTGGTACCTTTTCCAACAGTTCCATGCAGATAGGGAAGGGAAGACTTCCCTGCCCTGGCATTACCTCTGTAGGCAGGCATGTGTTTACCAAAGAACAGCCCATTTCAGAGTGCTCATCTCCTCCCTCCTCCTCATCTCCTTTAGGCACCTGCAATTCAAAGAGAATGGAGTTGTGTCCTCTCCTCCAGCTTATCAGCGAGAAGAGGCAGGAACCTCTAGGGAGCCCTTCAGAGCCCTTACGTCACAATTCCGCAATCACCTGTAATAGACGATATCTGTCCCTCCACCATGTGCACCTCTTTCCCCTAAAGGAACAAACCATGGAAAAAAAGATCATAAATTCTAAAGGTGGGAATATTTGGCTATCAGCTTAATTCCTTGTTCTGCACTTTGAACTGCTTCACCCTACATGACGTTGTAATAAAACCAAGTTAAGAAACAGAGACAAACAGAATTAAAGGCTTCCTGGTAGACTTTTCAAACACATTTAGCTGGAGAGTACACAAGCCAACCGAGCCTTTAAAAGCAGCCTTCATTTCACTGACAGGCTGAGCTGTCAGAATTCATTAGGCGCACAGGTAAAATCAAACCGCAGATCTCTGCAGGAATAAATACTTACGCAGCCAAGGCACTGCTTTGCTGTGAATGCTACTGAAAATTATGAAAGATATGAGTTTGTGGAAATGCTTGTGTTAAAATAATCAACAAAAAAGAATGGACGTGTGGCACTGGAGCCTTCTTAAAAGGTTGCATGAAAGGCTTTATCATTTCAGAAGCGCTGAGTTTTCCCTTGGAGTGCAGTGAGAGGTTGCTAGGGTCCTGAGAGAATAAATAAAAAGGAGATGTTCATTTTTCATTCTCCGTAAAATATTGATGAAGCATCTTTGTCAAAATCCATTTGGCAAACTGCATGGTGTAGCTTGAATTACTGCATTTTATGTTTCTGGACACGAAGAACATCATCTTTCAAGATGCTCCAAAATAATAGTTGCAGTGAAACAAGAATATTGAATTTTGGTTTATTACAATCCACTAGGTAATAAAACTGTCAGTGTTACATTTGGACAGTTTTACTGAGTGGAATAAATACTCATAAAGGTCAGTGTTTTGCACTGTTTTTCAGATATGCACTGACCATACTCTCTTTTTACCACAGTTTTTGGGCTAGGTTGTCATAAAAAACATTGCCTTGAGACAGCTGCAGATTTATAAATATTAACATGCATTTTCTGTTTGGATTAATAGGAGTGATTGATAAGTCAGCAGCCCAGATAAAGACTAAAGAACTTTAAAAAAAAAATACTTGGGTCACTTTGAAGTGCTCAAATGATTGAGTTCTACCTGTATTTGATGAACACAAGCAAGGTGGATAAGTAGGACAGAGTGGTGATTCCCCTCAAGGAAAGAACCAGAAGAAAAAAATAAATATAATATAAGACTCCCGAGCTGTGCAGATACAGGAGAGCTCCATCTGTATCCCCATACAGCAGCACCACCACATGTATATCTATAAATATACCTATACGTGTGTGGCCATTTAAAAAGATCATTGCTGTCACTGCATTTCATCAGCAAAAAGAAGACAAAGAGCTTTCCACCTTCAGCCTTTACCAGCCCCTGGGCTGCAGCTCAGCTTAAAGCTTAGGAACCTCTACAGCTGGATGAAAGGTTTAGGGAACCATGCGCCTGCCCATCTCAGTCCTTTCTGTGTCTATTCTCTCTTTCTCTCAAAGCTCACACATAGGGAGTCCTGAGCACTCGTGCACCAAAGCCCTTTGTGCGAGCCTCACCTTCGAACTGCTCCCAGGTCGCTGTTAGCAGTAGGCTGTCTGCCGGTGAAGTCAGATGGTCTGATTTGCGTCCCTGGCTGGGAGGCAGAAGCACCATGAATAGAAGAATAGGAACGCGCTCCTTCGTAATTAGGTATTTGTATGAAGAGTAACCCCGTTTGTGAGAATGATCGTGAATAGTGAATAAAAGGAGATATGAACACAATCACGCTGAACAGCTGCTAGGAACTGAAACAAATGTTGGTGAATAATCATTTGCAGTATTCTTCTAGCTCTGGATTTTATTCCCCCCACCTCCTCCCCCCCCCCAAATATGGTCTCTACTTGAGTGGCTTAGCAAAATAAAGACAGATGGCAATGGATTATCTCTAACACTTCATTAATTGCAGTGCAGCCATTACAGTCTTTCTAAAGCACTCACCAGAGCTTTGCCTGACAATTTCCTTTTAACTGAGTCGCACACCACTTAGTGAGGAGGGACCTAATAAGAAGTTGTGACTTATTAATTAAGAATGCCGATGCTACTCATAACAGTGTATAAATACAGTAGGAAATGTCATGGCTGAATATAGCGCGTGTTTAGGGAAACTTCTGTAGTGCAAAATAGGAAGCAATAAATTCTTGCAGAGGCATGGCTGCCTTGCACTGCCTTACAGTTGTGGCATGGAGAGAAAACAGAATCAAGCCAGATTTTAAAGCCTAATTCACTCTGATGTCATTCAGCTTTCAAATTCAGGAGCCTAATTTCCTTTTTTTCAAAATTGGCTTAGGCACATACAGCCAAACTGAGAGATGATTCAAAGCCTAGGGATGCAAATAACACACAGTGAAATAACTAATGTGATCAGGTACTTAGTTCTAATGATCTCAGAGGCTGTCTAGAAATCTCTTGGATTTATTTCCTTCTGTTTATAAAACTGTAATTCATCCAGTCCTGGAAGAGAAGCAACAGCAGGTGACTGAAGTAACCCACTATCCTCACACCTGACGATCAGTGACAGCACATCTCTCATTTCTGTAATTCTCTTTTAGATAAGCGGTAGGTTGAAATACATGGGAAGAAAACATCCACTGAATGTTTTTGAGTAAATTTGGAATATTTTTTTTAAAGGCAGAGATAATGTGCAGAAATTAAAAGGACTATAATCATAAAGTATCTCCAAATTGTGATAGAGAGCAGCTCTAGGTAGTAGCTGATAGGCACTTACTTAAAATGTCTCCCTTCTCTTAAAAATCACAAGGGGTTCACATACCTCATCACCACACGTCAGACAGAAACTTTGTGATGCTGACATTCACAATCCAACAGAATTATCAAAGTTCACAGACATCCAGGCCCAGTGAAAAGCTGGCTGCCTCCAGCACCCACACTGCGTGTCCAGAAAGGACATCTGCAGTGGTCAGAAGGATGAGACCTTTGTGTCACAGGGACGTATCTAGACAGGAAGGAACTAGGGAAATGCGAGGTGAAGAAAAGGTGTAAGCGAGAGTGACTTAGGATCACTAATATGAAGTGTTTCTGAGGGGGATGCTCCCTTTGCACTCTGGGCAATCCCTGAGGAGCTGCTGATGGCCCAGGCCAGCTAGAGACACTCTGAAGGTCCAGCACCACAGGCGATGCCATTGTGTTCCAACCACATCTTAAAAGCCCTATTTCAACTGGATCTTTGTGGCTTATTAACTACAATGTATTTATATCTCTTTAGTTTTAATTGTGCATATGCAATTTTTGCAAGGCAGGACACCAGCTAACCATGTGTTTTGAAAAGATTAACAGTGGTAAATAGCAATAATTATTTCTGCTGGTGCTACGATAAGGGTGAGGGTTAACAGCTTATTAATCTCAGAAAAGCAGAACTGTCTAATTTCGTAACAGCGTAAGGCTCCTTTTCCAAGGTGGGCGTACAGAGGTTGGTCTCACGCTATTCTTTCGACTGAAAGATTCTTTTTTGATTTATGACTGAATACACACAGAGAAAGTATGTGCACAGTAATTTCCCACAGAAATACAAGGGAGCCCTGAAATATAAGTTTTAGGAGTTTTAGGGTGGGCAAATTTATGAGCGACTATATTGGTGATTCCGTCCCATTGTTTCCTCTTTAATTTTCAACCATTATAGGAGTGTAGGAATTGTTATAGTAGAAATGCGGTCCAGTATTCTCAACTACTACCTAGCAGATGCTTCAATAAAAGATTTAAGAACTTCTGAGTAAGTGCAGGAGGAGTATTTGCCCCTCATCACTATGTCTCCTCCTGATCCAATAAAAATTAGCCTATGCATGAGATTTTCTAGCTGTTGTCATTCTGTGTAATCCCTTTCAAATCTGGATTTCAGTGTCTTTCTGTTGCAGCAAACTCCACTTTGCATGTCGGTTGTTTCACCACTCTTTCTGAACCTGCTCTTTCCCTCTCCCCAGTGCTGTTCATGATATTTTAGATGGGGCTGCACACTTGGTTACAGCATTATAACTGCTGCAGGGTTTATCACCCCATTCTTATCTCTCTGGCATATCCTGTCTTTTATTGACTGCATTCAGCAGAGCCCTGTTGGCGCTGTGGCAAGAACCCGGCCTCTTTGCTGGGCTGATAAGGTTAATTGAGAATTCTCTAATATCTGGTTAGTTCATGCTTCCCTCTTCAACAGGCATGATTTTACATTGCTTAACACTGAAATTTGCTTGCTGCCAGTCATCTGAATAACTGAGGTCTGAATTCCTCCTCAGCCCTCCAGTTTCACTAAGTCACCTTGACTCATCTTTTCCTCAGTGATCACCCCTCCTTCCAAGCCATGTATCTGTGCATATAATAAACACTATATACCTAAACAAGCTGATGTATCATATACTAATCTTAACCACTCTCTTTATCGCTGCTTCTCCACCTGCTGCTCTTGAAAACAGGTCACAGGAGGCTACAGGAGGCTACAGCCAGCTTTGCCGGGGACCGTGCCGAGTCATCAGTGCTTCACAGCCACCTCATCGCAAGCCAGTGATGAGCAACACTTGTCAAGCTGCAAGCAAGGTAAGGTGCTACCTCTTATCCAAACGCGCTTCTTCCCAGCATCGTGTCTCAAGTTTACGCCACAGGTATTGACAAATTAGCAAATCAAACTCAGGCACTCCTACAGATCCCTTCAGTTGCTTTGGAGGGTTTGAACGTGGGGTTGAGGATGATGATATTATACATTGTCCACAGCCATCTGATCTGATAAAATGCCGGGGAGCAGTATAATAGAAACTTTAAATCCCTGCTCTGACTGCATTTCAGTTTTTATCTGGATTTCATAACAATAAAAAAGCATCATCGTTTTTCTCACAGCAGTGAAACTTCACTGGTATTTTGTAAGATTTCTGTTCGTGTATAAACCAGCTCACATTTCCCTCTTACCTAATGCTGACCTTAAACTGCATCCTGCACTATTGAACAGTAGGAGCGTTTCCTATAAAACCTACATGAAGTTGGTAAATCTACCTTTAATCTTTCACATGGAATAAAGTTCCTGGGGATCATAGCAGATGGTTTTACATGGAAATAGAATTGCCTGAGGAAAAGCCCTCATTTTCCAGAACAAACAGGCATTCATAAGTATACCAACTATGAATTCGACCAAGTTTGTCCAAGCTAAAAATATATCTTTATAGAAAAGTCACTAATAAAGCTATTGCTTTGCTACTGATATGAAGAGTGGGAAAAGACGTTTAATAAAAAAAATCCTCTGACAGATTTCACCCAACAGACAAACACCCATTGAATATTTTCAGGCTACATCCAAGTTCAGTTAATTCCCTGTTAACTTTTAAGCATTTCATATGCAAGGGCACTTCCTGCTTTCATCCTGTTGGAGAATGACTATGTACAAGAGCTGCAGATTCACTGGAAGCGGATTCTCCCAGGAGCTGCAATCAAATTTTTCACATTAGAGTTGTGACCAACTCCAGACAGATCTAAAAAATATTAGTGTTGTATTAATTCCAACGACTGGGCTGTTTGGGTTAGTAATGGATGGTCTGTGCTGGAGGAGCAGAAGCTGTTGCCAGTCTGGGTAGTGTTTTGTACTGGGCTTTAGATCAGAGCAAGTGATTGACTCACGCTGAGCTTGCTTTGACTTTCTTTGGCAGAGTAGCCTTAATTTTCATCTGAATAACAAAGACTTCAGCTTAGACACCTTAAAACAGTGAGTTGAGGAGGTTAGCATGGCCCTTTCTGTAAAGAGTGAATTTGGGGCAGCTGATTCTCACCCCTGCCTTCTCCTGCCTTTGCAGTCTGACGCCTGGGTCCTTTTGGCATCAACCGGGTCAAACAGCTGATACATAAAATTTCCTCAACTTGGTCACCATTAATAATAAGAAAGAATGGAAATTATTGGAAGGTTTCAGCACAAAAGCATTTCAATTTTATTTGAAGGTTATATAATTCTTTTTTCTTCCTACAAGTTAAACCAATTTGCCTAAATAACAGCCATTGTAGCATCAGCAGCCTGAATTTTTGGTTTGAAAGCAGACTTAATTTTAATGAATTTAGAATGTTTTTAGAAACCCAAATCTCAACTAAGAAATTCATTAAAATAAGTCCTTTTTTCACAAACACACTTGAGTCTTCAGAGTAAAAGCTTTTGATAAAAATATAAATCCAATTTCTCCCTGCTCTTTGAGTAAGAGTGAAACTTGCTGTTTCTCACGTCTTTCTTCTGCAAATATCAGAGTGCTCCAACTTTTACAACAACACGATTAAATCTGCTATTTTCCATTTGCATAAATGTTTTAGCAACTGCTGTAGACTTCAGTGTCAATTTTTTTATCTCAGTACAGGAACAACTCGTCCTTGGGAATCGCTTTCACTCATTTTTATAAGCTTGCCTAGATACTCTTAAACCAGACGCCGTAGGAAATGTGCCGCCAATGCGTTTCACAACCAGAGCAGTTTTACTACTATTGCATTTGATTAGGCTGCTTTATTAATTCCAATTATCTTCTTGAAGGTCAAAAGAAAAAAAAAAATTCAGTCCTGCAACAGCTGTTTTCAGTGTCCTTTTCCTGTATAATAACCTATACCATCCCAAGAACATCAGGTTAAAGAAAGTGATTAATCATTCATAAACAAAATGGTGATGGATTATAACCACGGAAAGAAAAAGGAGTTGTTACTTCCTGTAAATGTAAAGAGATTTTCAATAAAGCAAAGGGGAAAATGGCACCATTCCCAGTTTTTCAAGGCTGGACGTATAAGGATCCATTTATCACCTCAGTGACAGAAGTTCTGGAACTCCTGTCATTAATGCTGAAGCAAAACACATTTGAATGTCATGTCAATAAATCATTTGCCAGCTAAAGGGTTGAAGGGGTTTACAGTTGTTAATCTGGCTGGTCTGGGAATAGAATTTACACACTATTTTAATTCATTACTAGGAACAAAATAAATCCAGGTTACTGCAATTGTAGAATAAAAGTGGGAGCCTCAGTTTCAAAGGTTATTAAAAATGAAGAATATATACAAAATAACATTGTTTAATGTGCTAGACATAATATATTTTGATAAGAAGTGATGAGCTTGTTTTTCTTATTCTGATACACCACATAGAAAACTGTGAAAACCCCGATTGTTTGACAATTACTCATCAGAAAACTGAATACAATTTATTTTTTTCTTCAATTGATCATCAAGAACCAGGCAAAACAAACATGCACTGAAGCACAATCTGAAAATAAGCTAATCAGAGCCATTCTGCTCAAAGGACAAGGAAGTGCTGCAGACTTGCAAGCCCATAAGGTCAACATCTGTCAGCAGTTCCCTCTGCTCTATGAAATGGAGGTCAAACATCAGCATCTTGCCTGCCTAGAACTCTGTCAGTGAACCAAAAGGGCATATGTGATGGGATCTCTCAGGCAACCACGACCTGGCTGTTTACTCATTGTTATATTAGTTTATGCTCTGTTTATGTCTTTCAGTGGATATAATAAAACCGCATACTGTGGAAGGGATCATCAAAGCAATGAGGTAGAAGCCAAAATAGATTCTTCAACAACTGTTTTTATAACACTTGCATTCAAATTAAAAGTAACCATCATCCAAATCTTCAAAATGTGAGAGATGCAAAATCCTTTCCCACCACCACCTTAAGCAAGTTCATCTCTTGCATTTTTGGAGCCAAGAAAAGTTTGATCAAAGCAAGAATATATCATGGTTTTTATGGGATAAATAAGCCGATAGTCCATGATGGAGGCATGGACTTGAATTAACGTATGATACAGTCAATGTACAAAATACTGTGGGGATGTGAGGTAATATGGATGAGTTTGATGTATGCCAGCTTTACAAAGAGAACATTTCGGAAAAACTCAATGATATAGCTCAATTGGTTGCAGAAGACTAAAACTTTGGACCAGATAAATGGTTTCTGAGTATTTATGACTAGTCTCAAAGTCGTAGAGAGGAGTAAGTCAGGACTAGCAAAATATTGGAGTATCAACCAAGCCTTAATGAGCCACTTCCACCTAAGGCCTTCACAGAAGGGAAGCGTCCACCACAGCCAAAGGGACATGACATTAAAGGGCTGAATAAGATGTCATGAATGAGCAAGGACTGCTCATCCCCAGCAAAGAGATAAGCTGCTGGAAGACATGAAATGCCTTCTAGAGCATCCAGAGGCACTGAAGAACATGAAGAGCTGCCATACCTCTTAGACTGTGCTCTTTGCCCTTCAAGCACATGTGTACAGCTTTGCTGGTCATGGAGGGGAACAGCTTTGACACCCCACTTCTCAGAGATCCCAGAATTATTGAAAGAGGATACTTCTCCCCTTGGAGTTGGCACATTCTTCTGCTTAGTTTCTCCTTCCTGGTTAAGTACAGGGCACAGTTTCATCACAATTAATTTCATGAGATATAGGGAAATTATTAGTGCAGAAGGTATTCTAAAAATAAGGCCTCATTAATTACTAATTCATGAGCTCTTCAGAGAGGGAAGTATGTCAAAATGGCTTACTGATCATCTTATAAATAAACATTATATTATACATATTAATTCCTTTATTGGTATATTATTTTTATTAAGACACCATATGAGAGAACAATGACTCTCCAGGGGACAATTAAACTGGAGGCAAGTTGTTACCAGATTTAACAGACTATGGTTAACATACCTTTGATAGCAAAACATGCTTGAAAAAGGCAGTGAGTTGTTCTTCTGGTGATTTCTTACCCCTTCTTCTGCCATGCAGAACATTGAAAATCTCTTGTGCTGCGCAGAGATTGGGCTGCACATAATAGTCCTAATTTGAACTTCAGTTACACACATGCAACACGAAAGGCTGTGGTAGAATTTCACAAATATAGCAGGGAGAAGATCTGTTCTTCAGCATTAACAAAACCTAACTTGCAGCACCCAGAAGATTTTGAGAAGCCTAATTCTGGAGAACTAGAGGTTTGGGGTTTTTTCCCAAGTGTACTCAATGAGTACCTTCCTGAAGAGAATATGGTGGAGATCATTAATCTGCCAGAAATAACAAGCAATTTCACTATGAGTTACACCGTACGGTACTGAAAATTCTGAGAAAAAAACTGTCATACTTGAAATGTTTACTGCAATTGGTATCCAAGGAGATGTTAGTTATTTGAAAACTGTTCATTTTGAGACAACCGTTAAGTTTTCTGTTGAATATGAATGCATGCTCTGGTTATGTGAGAAATTTCACTTCTAGTTCACCCAGTGTAAATACTGGTGTCAAAGCCCCTGCTAGAATTTTCACATTTGATCATTAGAAAGTAAAGTCCTTGGTTTCCCTGTTTCAAGAGCACAAAACAGCCTCATCTTCTCTTTCAGCTTCTTGATGCATTTGCTCTCCTTTAGCTCTGCCCAGGGACACAAGTGCCCAGTCAGTCATTTCATGATGCTGGTAGTGGGTGTTGGAAAGGAACTGTTAATTAAGCAATTAGGTCTGGGAAGTGAAGACTTTAAGAAGTTGTTACAAGGTCTGGATGTATATCCAGCTCATCTGACCTGTTTGAACGTATTGCTGAGCAGGGAGTGAATTGCTCAGAAAGGGATCAGTTCTGGACAGGTGAATTTATCAGATGGTCAGATGAAAGCCACTTTTACTCTCAGCTTTGGGAAGAAGAGATTTCTGAAAAGAAGCCCAGCCTTGGAAGGAGTGTAGATGGTTACGAGTTGGTTATATTTGTTTGAGTTGCTCTGACCATTATTTAGTCCTGTGCAGAGTACTGCACAAATATTATGTTTAACAATGACAGAAAGTGTCCGATTCCCCATGTGTGCTGCACAGATGGTCCAACCATAACCCCGATTGTGCATTTGCTGTGTGCAGAGACACCACTTGTACCCACACATATGCAGGAGATTTGAAGCCTTCCAGAAACATCAGTCTCATCGCACACATGCTGAAAAGTTGATCCTCGCATAGCAGGAAACCTGTGATGAAGGAAGTATTCCAACTTGGTACTTTGTTATCCATAAATCCTAGGCAAATGTACACATTCTTCACATGCCACCATGCAGCAGTTCCAGAGAGCCAATGGGACTTTATGCGGGGAAGCTCAGACACTAGATAGCTCTACCATTGCTGTCATGAGGAGAGCAAACCCTCAAAGGGATCAGAAAGCTAAACTCCCATGACGGCAGACACTTGGTGCAGCAGAGTTGCAGATGGCCATGTCATTGCAGGAAAAATACTTGGTTTAATCCAGGCTCCTAAGAAAGAACAAGCTGGGAAGTCATATAGGAATCCTATACGAGGCTGAAATTTCACCTCATGCTTGTCCCAGAAGAATGGCGTCTTTAGAAAGATCAGCCATAACCGCTGAATTTAAGTATCTTTTCTGTTAGCTAATCAATTTTTACTGCCTAAATCTGACTATTCTTTCACAGTTCAGATAACATTTCACATCAGTTCCCAGAAAAAAAATCAAACCACTACACTTTAGATACAGTGCTACTATTTTAACTTCATAGTTCAATAAAAGGACTATTTTTCTTTACAAAATGACAGTTTCTCTTCATCTTTCTACCAGCTGCCACTGATATTATACCACCAGAAGATTTTCTGGTTTCTACAGTTTGGTCAATGCATACAGTGGTAAATCAGCGTGATGCTCCCAAACTTGTTCCTGTTTAAATTACACTCAAATCGGGTATTTTGAGCCATCAGGTGTTGTACGACATGCTAATGTATGCCTGTAAGATATTAATCAGATCTCCTCTGAATTTCTACATGTTGTTTTGGTCAACTGGCAGAAGACTAGAGCTTTAAAACCATATTTTTTTAATTAAAGCCATGCAAACTTTGTTCATCCTAAAGCCAGTCATACACTTAAATGAATTTTGCCCATGTGTATGACTAGATTTAGAAATGAGAGCTAAATGAATCCTTGCTGACCAGCGATTGGGTTGGGACACTCTTTCTGGATCTGACAAGCTTGAATTCAGTGTTTTCATTTTCTACAAGAGCACTTCAGGAGACTATTTCAACTACCCCACTAGAGAATAAGATATGGTGCAGGAAGAAAACCATTAAAACCAAGTTAAGTTTAGTGCAAAGTCCTGAAAGACTTATGGAATTCAAGCAGAAAACTCTTGTTTAGTCAGGGAAGTGGGCTTTAGCTCACCTGAAGTAAAGGAAACAGAAATTAAATTTACCACTTTATTCTGTGAATGGTTCTCAGAGCTACCTCCATATTTTCTATTGCTTGCATTTGTGAAAGTTGTCCTGACTGAAAAATGAAAAGCTATAATTTTGGAAAGCTTTGTTCTTCATTGTGAAAACTGAGAACAAAACGCTCTTTTTTGGTTCAAAAATGTTCTTCTTTTTTTTTGCTTACCTGATTTGAAAGCCTCAACAAGCTTAAACAAACTTAGCCAAGGAAGACAGAAAAATGTATTATCCACTCAATCCTCTAACAGGAAAAAATGAACAAATAAACCTTAAGATTTATTTTATGATGGAGCTTGACAGATTTACTTATGGGACTGTGTGATGTGCTTGTGAGAGCAGCAGCCTTGCATGGAATGGTCAAAGTGGGTCTTCATATTCCTGTGTTTCTTTAAGATTTCTCCTTAATGTTTCTCACTGCCTGTGTGAATAACAGGAGGAAGCTGGAATTCAACTTGCCATGTCCAAAGATAAGGGAAGGATTTTTGTTTTCCTCTTTTTTTCTTTTTTTCTTTTGAACGAGAGCAGCTGAAAACTCTGCATTGAGGAGAGACTAAGGAGTGGGTAGCCATGGGAACAAGGCTGATGCTGGCGCCTTTGTCTAAAGGAATCAAACCACTCAAAACTCCCAGAAACATCTTTATAAGAGCAACATCAGCAGAACTGACAATGAGAAGAGCACCTCTTGATGCCCTGCCAGTAGAAACTGGGAATGTCAGGATTTTGGTGGACAGTGATCATGATTTAACATGAAATCCATGGTATATACAAGAACATTCCAGCAAAGAACTCAACAAGCTACAGTGTAGCAGCTGTTGGGAACATGGGTTTAAATGTAGGAGGGAATGACTCAGTCCTCAATAAAGCGAGATGCGCAGGCATGAGCGTCACTCGCTTGGTTATGGGATGGAACTGAGGCCCCAGCTCAGACAATGGGGTCGGCAGCTTTTAACCCCTGCACTGGAAAGTGAACTGCACAGCTTTTGTTTTTTTCCCTGTGTGATAGGAACAGAGATCTTTGGGATCTTCAGAAGTGTCAGCCGACTCAAAGTGGTACCACAGAAATGTGTGCTCATAGCTCAAACTGGGAAATTCCAAGCAGCACACTGTCCATTGCCATAGCAAAATGGAAGATGATTTCATAAAGGATTTGGGAGAAGAACATCTCCAGGCAGATGAGATTCAGCCAAGGAGCCTGCTCACAGGAGGCTGATCTCAGAGCACCATCCTGCAACACCTGCAGAAGATACACTCCAGCATCTCTCCTCACGTGTGACAAGTCAACACCTTCCCTTAACACTAGACTCCGTCAGTGCCCAAAGCTGCTCCTGACCTGGCAGCAAGCACAGAGCAGGATGTTTAAAAATGAGACCTTAAATCCAAAATTGCCTGCTAGAAACGTAACGGTGGTCAGATCGGCAAAGAGGCTGAACCTCAGATCCCACGGATCAAAGGGACTATCTCAGCTGCACGGAGCCGTGCTGACTCCCGGCCAGCACGCTCAGGGCATTACAGAGCTCAGCTTTTTCTGCTCCTATTTGACAGGGCACTGCGTGAGAAAATCCCCTGGTTTGCTCCCAGCCCATACGTTATGTAATCTTTAAATGCAGAAATGGGATACCTGGAGGAAAAAAAGATCTACATTTATACATGGGCTGCTCCATAAAACAGATTAAACCCTCAGGAAGTGCGAGCAATAGTCTAACAGGCTTTCACCCAGCCAGACGTCTTGTGGGAACCTGGTTTTAATGCTGATCAGTAGAAAAGGTTCTGAGAAGTGACCATGAGAGCTTGTATATTAAAACAGTGAGAGCTTCTGATACTTAACACAGCAGTTCCTGGAAAAGGATATGTGGAAGGAGTTGTAAAGATATATGAAGACGACATTTGTTAGAGGCAGATATCCAAAAAGGGGGAATTTCTGGGAGGAAAAAACCTGGTAAAAATCCAAAAGTTTGAGCCAAGCTGTTTTAATTGCATCCACCCAGATCCTCTGTGAGTTTGTTGGACAAGTCAGGAAACTTCCCTTCCTTGAGGGATTGGTAAGTATTTCTCATAGTGGACAAATGGTAAAGCTTTATTCAGTAATATTGTAAATCCTGACTTGTAAATGTTGAAAGCAATGAGAAAAAAAGAAAAAAGAGATGGTTTTATTTATAAAGAAAAGTTTCTTTCCTCTGTAAGCTTAAATTTTATTATGTGTATATTAATTCCACTCAATATTCCAAGTACTTCTCTTATGCTGCCTGATATTTGAAGGATATATCCATTTTTCAGTACCAGATAAATATTATGTCTTTTTTTTCCCTCTCCTTCTCTATATGTATTTGGTCTTTTTGATTTGGCTCCAGGCACAAAGCAATTAGACAGACTTTGCAGTATTTGCACCATTACTACTAATAATAATTTGGGATTAGTACCTGAGAAAGAACACTGAGCCCTTCTTTTCAGCAATAAATACTTTATGGCATGTGTTTTTACATTTCCATATCCATTTATCCATATCTTTATTACCGAGGAAGCCAGTATTCATTAAGAGGGATATATTTTAGAGCATGTCATTATGGTAAAGCATCCTTTATGTGAGGTAGAGAAGAAATTGCAATCACTTTTATCCCCAGGTGTTAGTATAAGATTTTCACATTTTCCTAACATGCTCTTTATTTTATCCTAGAGCTTCCATAAAAGTCAGCAGACTAATGTCTCAGTCTGGAAAAGAAAGCAAATGTCTCAGCTAAAAATATTTTAAAAGCTGAAAAATCTGCTTCAATCCAGCATCTTGTAAAATATACAGTTCTATAAATAATTTATTCAATGTCCTGAACGTAAAATGAAAGTAATAAACCACTAAGGTAGCTTAAAGCACAAGTTCAGTAGAGTAATTACCCATGTGCTTAATAGCAAGTACATGAGGTGTGCAATTCCGGGTATCTACAGTGAGGTCACTCACAAGTCTGAGCAAAAACATGTCTTTAAGTGCTTTGCTGGATCAAGACTTTAAGAAAATTATTGTTGCAACAGCAAAATTAAAATCTCACTGATAGAGCTCTAGTGTAGTGGATTTAGCATAGGTAACACCACCGAAAGAAATCCCTTGTGATTCCTCAGACAGCAATGGATAAACAGCAACATATTTTCTTCTTCTTTTGAAATTTAATGTATAACTTTCTTCCTCTCCTTTTGCACTGTAAATATCAGATACTACCAGAGGCATATGTCTGACCGGGTTTGTGTTTTGTTGAGTTCGATATAAAGTAATTTTTTATGTTCTTAGAGGATAGAAGTGAAAAGAGAAAACCAATAAAAAAAGGAAATAAAAATAAACTTGCTTGGAGATGGAAGAAGATTATGAGGAAAAACAGGGATGAAGGGAAATCTCAGCAATATCTAGAGAGAGATGAGGAGAGTAGAAAGAAACTACAAATGAGGTATTGTCAGATAAAAGCTGCATGGAGTCTTAAAAGTGAGAGTAAGGAAGTCTGAATTTTATGAGGAAGATACATGGGTACTCTGGCGAGCGAACCAGAGTGTTGGGTAAAGTTTATTTGAAATGCTACACGTTATGCAGGTTAAGGCGAGGCCAGTTTAGGAAAGTAATAGAAAGTGGTTAATGGCAGTTATGAGATGACCACCATCAGATTTTTTTGTTTGATCACATACCTGCCAAAAAAAGGGTTGTTACTTTGAATGTTCCAGAATAAGCAAAAAAGATTTAGTGAAAGTCTCAAGAAGAAAGTGAAAAAGATAAAAACTAATATTGAGCTTCAACATTGCAGAGAAAACTGGAGATGGAGTAATGGCAGAGGGAAGGTGTTTTAGGAAGAAGAGACGTTCCAGTTTACAGCTGTTTCATTTTGTAAAGCAACAGGAGATCCAAGACAAAGGAGTGGAGAAACCAACGTAGAGACAACATGTTCAGAGGGAAAAGAGAGGTTTTGGATTTGAGGGTCAGAAGCACTGAGGTGAGAAAGAGAGTGAGAATAAGCCAGGCCACAAGAAAGGAGCAGTGAGCAATACAGGGTGAGAATTTGGAGATGCCCAGGGAGCCACTGAAGTCCCCAGATATGATGCCGTTGCTTGGGAAATTTAGTTATTGAGTGATCACAGCTGAAAGCAAAGGAAGTATGTTTTTGATGGGGCGGGGAGGGGGGTATGCTGTCAAAATCTCAGTTCTCCCTCTCCAGAAGGAGGTTGAGAGTGAAGAAAAAGCGAAGCAGTAAGATTTGGGAAAAGGGGGAGCTGAGAGAAATAAAGGCAGTAAATTACATCTGAATCAGATGTTCCGCAGAACGAATAACACGGAAGAATGAGGAAGAAAAGGAGAGAAGCGGAATGTGAGGCCACCAGTATAAAATCTGAGAACATCCAGAAACACTCCCAGGACGGGCTGTTTTAAACTTTCCTCGGAAGAATTATACCTTCTGCAGGATCAGGGTGTGTTACAGGTTTTGGAGGGTATTCAATGGGTGTTTCATGGGCTGCGTTGCAGTTGAGCTGCAGGTATAAAGCAAATGATGTGTTTCTCCGCTTGAGGCTCTCATTATGCTCTGTAAACAATTCGAATGCAGATTTCTTCTCCACTCCCTGATTTCCTGCTCTCGGGCAAAAGCACGAGGGGCACATTAGAAAGAAAGCGCTAAGGCACTGATTATCTGTTTCCCCAAGTCAAACTGGGATAGGTTTCTCCAGGCCTCCTAGCAACAACTTTATTGTTATGCTGTTATTTCCCCCCAAATACTTCTCAAATGAATATCAGGTTAATGTTTCAGATAAGAAGAAAGTCTATTCAATAACTCCCAGAGCTGCTCTATTGAAACAGGAGCTTCCAATGAACCATGCAAGTACAGTTTTGTTTTGATACACTGATTTTTCTTGTTTTTTTTTTTTTTTCCCCCATTATTTAATAGTGAATGGTTAACGACAATCGATATACAACACACTCCATAAATAAGAAAAAATAATCCTTGTTAGTGAGTATTTTTCTGCATTATTAGCATACTCCATTTATTTTCTTCTAATCTATCTGGACATATGACTCATCACACATACCTGCCTCACTTCTGTTTGCTCACAAAACACCTATGCTGCCTTTTATATTGGAAGCAAACATACACATGAAGAATTTATTTAGCTCCACAATAATTGCAGTTTCTTCTGTTTACGACATGATGGAATTCAGATCTCTTGTAATTTCCCAGGAGAATTATGACAAGTTACGAGAGGTAAATTAATCACATAACTATGGATTTTTTTGTTTCATGGTAAAACTTCCAGAAATTGTCATGGTAGTTAGACTCATACCTCTTCATAACCATTTTTTTAATTCTCCAAAGGAGAAAATCTATTATGCAATCTCATTTCCAAAAGTAGCTTAGACACCTACAAGTCAGTGAGACTTGGGCTCACAGAGCAGCTCCTGAAAAAATACTTCTTCAAGCTTTGAAAGACCATAAACGATGAGTATATTTATGACTGTTATACAGAAGATTAGCTACAATTTTGTGAAGAAAGGGTACAGAAAGGAGTGCTTTCCTCATTCCCTGATTTTCCTGCAATTTTTCAGGAGGGAGAGGGGGTTGTTTTGGTGCCATCTCATGCCTTAACCATAATTCCTCCTGGGGGAATGCGGGAACCCCCTTACAGCTTTTCTTACCAGGGGATTCTCTTAAGAGAAAGGAAACAAAAGAAGAAATCAAAGGACCTACAGTGTTTCTAGAGGAGAGGACTAAAGAGGTAGGAACTGTTATATCCACATTGCAACATGCATGTGCTACTTTGGGTGGAATGCAGAATGTCAACAGTTGGGCCAGCAATGTCTTTTTAGCATTCAAAATCTTGCTGGCAATTACAGAACGTGACTCTCTTGAAGGCAGAGTTGGTTTAGATCTGATTAACTGTGTTCCTAGAGATTGTGGGTCTATTCCTTTGAGAAAAACTGTGCACAGCAACCAACTAAGCAATATATTACTCCTTTAGTTAATCTATTATACACTAAAGGTACTATATGCTCAGCTGGGCATATTGCCTTCTAGCCAAGATCTCCCTGCTATTTACACATTTTATCATATCAATTTTCCCTGTGAAATAGGAAATAACAAATATTTATTCATTTCCAGGAACAGAAAGGAAGCAGTTGATGCTTCACTTCGGTAATACAGTATTAAAATACCGTTTTGTTTTTTTTTTCTCGTAGATAGACATTGTGTCTCTTCTGTGATTTATGATATTTGAACATGCTGATTTGCACACTTTTCCTATTACTATGTCCAGTATGTTGAAAAAGTGCGCTGATAGACGTGAAGTTTTATCTGCCAACTCATCTAGGCAAAAGTGTTGGTTGAAGGGGATAACAAGACCACCCTGTGGAAGCTGATACTCTGACCTATCCTGAAGGAACCTTCATCTCTCTTTCTTCTGGTTTCCTGATGGAAAATATTTCCTTTTGGAAAATACTTCAATAGCTTTGAAGATTTGTTCCCTGCTAGATTATACCTGCGCCTGCTTTCAAGAAAACAATGGGCAGTGTGTGAATAAAGAACAGAGCAAAAGTATAAACCACCCTATAGCTGATTGCTCTCATCACCATTTCTAGTTGACAGACAATTAACAAAGAAAAAGCCAAAAGTCTGAATGGAAATATAGTCATCAGCGTCACTGGAGTCACTGAAAGAGCCCCACAAGTTCATTCAGATGTTTTCCTCTTGCATAACCCATCTCGTGCTGAAATAACTGCATTGTTCCTATCGGCGTTAAACATAGTATTTGTTTTACAGCGGGATTTCACCACCTTTCAAACTGCTTCCACACTATGTGCACCCACCACCCCACCTGCCCCTGCCATATATTTTAAGTAACTTCACCGAATCCTTTTCAACTTGCAAACTAGAGGGTTTCACAATCAACGGAACTTCAACACACAAGAGTTTTACAAAAGAACCCTTACTTAGTAGGGTGCTGTAATCATTGACTGTATGTAGGAAGTCAGACTGAGTTTACAAAGATTTTCTTCACAATTTTTTTTCCTGAGATCTTCATCTTCAATTTTAATCTTCGATTTTCTTCCTGCTTTTTTTGCAGTTTAATATTGGTTTTGATCCATTTCTATGTCTATATTCTCTCTTTTAATAGTCTCACTCCCTTTACTCTTTATTAATTTATTTCTACTTGCTTTTCCTCCTTTTGTTGGCTATCCATTTCTCTCGTCTGTATTTGCCCTCACCCGCTTCCCTTCCTTTCAAGCTAACAACTGTAGACTGTATTTACAGGCCGGATTTTTTTTAAGAATAACATACCAAAGTCAGACTACAAATATTACTTATGCCTGATGTCAGTTATTCACCACTTGTCACTTCCAATGCATGCGTCCCCAGAGAGCCTCCACTGACACTCTGGTCCAAAGTAGAAAACCTTTACCACTACATTTCCAAAAAACAACAAAATCTTTTCATGTATGAGCTGTCAAAAGAAGCTCTCGGATTAACCAGCAGAGAAAGGGACACAGTCACTGCCCACACGTGCTATATAACCATGAGCCACGCAACTACCAGCAGTAAGAGCTGGTAACTGGGGGGGTGATGAGCCCCTCCTGAGCAGCTTCAAAGAAATAACATGCATTGAATGATTTATTTTTTAATCTGCCCTTGCCAGGGTATTTGACACAGAGCTTGGAGGCAAGCAGTGCCTGGAACGCAGCTGCAGCTCCAGTGGAGGAACGCAGCAGGTGAGTACCGGGGTGGCACAGCACATTTGGGGTTAGACAATGAATAAGGCCACATTGTGCTGCCTGCTGAGCTGGTCTCGGCAGAGAAACCAAGCAAGAAAGCAAAAGGAAGCTATGGAAAGTGGGGTAGATTTGTACTCTGCAAAACTCTGATAGCCTCCCTGTAAAGGCACATGAACGCAGCTCACCCTGCGTCCTGGTAGGATTCTATGCCAGCTGGGGTGTGCAATTTAAAACCACCATCCTTCTGGACCCCTCTTCATGTAAACTGGGGAAAAAAAAAAAAAAAAAGGCAAAGGGCTGGTTCAGGGCAGCGATTCTCAGAGGAAGTTCTTGACAAAGTGCCTCCTGTTCCATCTAGCAGAGAGCTTTAATGAAAAGGAGAGAAAAAATTGCACGTAGCTATAAAGACAATACCAGGTCTCATGCGTTAACCTCGTTCCTCAGCCTTTGATGAAGATTTGGGCTTGTCACATTAGTGTGTTGCTTCGGTTGAAAAGTCTTTCAGTATAACCGGCCTGTCCTCATACTTGGAAAACTGTACAAATGCAACAGAAATAAATGTTATGATTAATTCATTTTATTTTCATACATCATAGTTGTTTAAATAACAAATTATTCTTTTCTACATATACCTCACTTCACACTTGTCTTTTAATATTCCTTCCTTCTCCTTAACCATTCCCAAGATCCTTGTAAAGCTGACTCTCTTTTCTTAGGGAAAAAAATAAATTAAAAAAAAATCTTGAGAAAAGGCTGTGGCAAATTTACTTTCAGGAAAATGAACACTGCTGTCTGGATTGATGCTTTTCCCATCCAAAGCATTTTTAATTCTTGAGAACTAGGTGTGTTGTTCTCTCCTTTTCCCCATGAATTTCTGAGCTAGTTCTGCACCTTATACAAGACCTGAAATAAAAATAGATCCTTTTTAATAACAGTGAGACCCTGAACTCACAGCTTCTGGCTTGATTCACACCCTGACACCCACAGTGTATCTCAGCTGGCTTGAGCAGAATTCAGTCATGCTTGGCCAATATTGCCCAGTCTCTCTTGATCTTGAATTTTCTAGCACCTGGTAATTCAAGGAGAAAACTGTGCAACAGGGAATAAATGATTCCCTTAGTGACTCTCCCGTTGTGTTTATTGTGTGTTGGAGGAGCTGCTGGGTTGTTCTCATCTCCCTTTCTGATTCAGCCTTCCCTGATAGCATCGCTCGCCATGCTGGCTTCATTAGTCAAAGAAAATAAACTCTTGCCCTGGTGTTGGAGAGCTGTGAACTGGCCAGAGAGCTGCAGGGTGATAGGAACACAGAAGGGGGGTGGGGGGGCTTTTTCCATGGATAAATTTTACTTGGCAGTTCAGCGTCATCACATTTTCTGTCTGTTACTGATTCTGTTATGATGTGCCATGCCCGAATGCGGTCAGGAGTGTGTTCCGACATTCCTGTGCTACAATAACGAGAAATGTGATGCTCTGTGGTTTGAGTCCCTGTAATGAGAACAAGGCAGTTCTCCTCACACACCAAATTTGTAATTATGCAAGGCTAGATTGTGTTACTGGCAACTAATTGGAACTTGCTGTTGAAATGACATTACTTTATTATGTGGCATTAACATAAAATGTTAGAATTAGCATGATAGATGTTTTTATAGGAAAACGGGGCTGACTTTTGTAAGGGAAATCAACAAAGTTACAGCACTTCAAATATTGGTATTTTAACATATTTTATATTATTGTCAAAGAGGTATGGTTAGAGGGTTTGCCATAGGAAAGGGAATTCTCCCTCTTAAAAATGCCGTCAACTATCAATTTTGTTCTCATGCAGATTAAATAAAATTAAGCAAAATATGAAATGCCAAAGGGGGCCCCTGAAATTATAGTATTAAGCTCCTACATTCTTAAAGCACAGGGCACACATTAACTCATTTACTCTCCTCTGTGAAGTAGCATTATTATCATATTATGTACAGTTAAACTGAGGCGAGGAATTAAATTCCTCTTGGCTAGCCAGTAACTAAAATGGTGGTGCTGGGAAGAGGCTGAGCTCAGGATGTCACATACACTCTTCGCTCATGGATTTAGCTGAGTACAGGGAGGATAAAACTACCTGTTGCTAGTGGAAAGGTGTTTTGCAATGAAAGGTACGCATAAATAAAGCAAATAGGATGTTCAGAGATGTAGCTAAAAGTTTCTTATGACTTGTAACAGGTTTAGGACTGAAATAAGGGTATAATCACTTATTCTAAGGTTGTGTGATTCTTGTTTATTGGAGTAATCAAGCAATCACGCTGGGTGTGCATTTCCAGGCAAGGTTTGAATGTTTGTAAGCCAGATAATAAGAAAGTTTCTCATCAGGGGGCTGAAGGAGACATTAGTGAATTCAAGCACCATAGTCCCCAAGGTACCTCTTCCTCGACAATATTATAACGCTGGTAACACATAAAACCGATGCAAGGGCATCATTCCCCCGGCAGCACGCTAAACACGCCGCAAGACACAAAAGCGATGGATATAATTTGCAAACGCGTACGAAGAATTGGTCTTGACAGTTTTGTTTACAAAGGCAGGCAGCTATTTGCTGGGAACAGATAGGACATGCTATTCATCTCGCTGCCGCAGAGCCAAAGGGATTGCAACTGTGATAAAAAACTGTTAGGTTTGATTGTTGGAATGCTTATGCAATGTCAGTAATAAAGGGCGTTTAAAAGCGTATCTCGTTTGTTCTTGGGCAATCATATGGTATTTCTTATACTAATTTTCCTGAGGCACTTAAAAGGCCAAGTCTAATTAAAGAACTGGGATCTGTCTGGCTCCACTTTAATGGGCCTGTGTTCTCTTAGTAGGTGGATGTAGGGCAAAAGAGCAGACGCGTCTTTATTTCTCAGCTTGCGCGGGTTGAGACAGGATGTCAGATGACATAGTTGTGGCCTCACACCTTCGAGTCCCTCTGTTTCAGCTGGGCTTACCTCCACGCACTTGCGGAAACTGGAACATAAACACAACCGCAATGACCTCATCAGGAAAGCCCAAGGTGATAGGAGAGAAAAACAGAAACAAAACTAAGGCCTTGTGCTGGATCCTAAACATGGCCAAGTTAAAGGTGACGGCGGAATGCAATGACTGAGGGAAGGCAACAGTGAGTCCTCACAGGTAGTGCTGAGACCTTTAGGGAGTTGCGAAGGGGCTTGCTCTGCCTTGTTTCTCAAGGCATTTGAGCACCAGAGGAATGGGTCTGCATGACTCTCAGACCTCCGTGTTGTCATCAGGCGCCTGCTTCAAACATGACCAAGAAAACACTGCTCCCAGCACTTCTGCTGAGCAAGCAGACCAGGCTGAGCATCAGAAATCATGTGCATGCCTCACTCATGGATTTAACCAAGAACAAGGGCACTGAAATAGTTGGTGGTGGCAGAGCTGCTGCAGGTCACAGCTTGGCCTGCTAACATGGGCTGTTGCTGACCTCAGTTCACACCTCCTGGTCACAACCGGAGGGACTCAAGAGTAACAGCATCCTACAGATGTAGGGGCAGGGAGGAAAGCAACAAGTTCAGTCCTTGATTTGCTCTGGCTAATTCAGCCGTGGTAATTCAGGCAGCAGTCTGCATTTTGAAATGCATTTTGATCATCACACATAAGTTTACACAAGCAGGACAAATCCAAACCCCAAATGTTCCACTGCCAGGCCTCTGGAGCTAAGCAGAGGGAGATGAGCTGCTTTGTTCTCAGTCACTCTTACTCAGTTCCAGGTGACTTCATGAATATCAAAATACAACTGAAACTCTCTTGGAATGCAAGCAGGTCTCAGGTTTAGAAGCAGCTGTGAGATGAAGAGTTGTGTTAATGGCAGATTCAAGTAGCAAGAACAATAACAGCCCATTGTTTAAGGTGGACAGAGCTTGCTTCCACTCTTGCGCATTAGAACAGGACCTTAAGAACCTGTGTTAATTAACACAAGATTAAGTAGTGTCAGCTGTTGCTGAGTAAACCAACTGATTAGAGCAACAAATGCTTTATCCTCCGTCTTGTAAGAATATGGATTTAGGAAGATGGTTATGATCAGTAGGTGGGGGTTCAAATTTTTGTGTCTCAAAACCTTTTGAAACTTGTGTTCAAATCATGTATTTTTCTCTCCCATTCTCTAACATGTGCAGGAAGCAGAAGTTCCTTATTCATGATGTGGAAGAGCCCAAGTGCTGCAGATTCCACTCCTTTCTCACACACCTGTGCCTTACAGCGGTACGTCATGGGCCTCACAGATCAGTTCTAGGCAATAGCTGGAGTAATCGATAAAAGCACCTGTTTCTTAAGAGCATGTCAGAGCAATTTGGTCCTGTATAAACTCAAGGGGCTGGCTTAGCACCAAAAGTCTTGTGCTACCCTGCTCTATGCAGCCTGGGAAGAAGAGTTCTGGGGAGCAAGGACTCCCAGGTGACATCTAACTGCTGGGGCTTAATGTACACCAGGAGAAAGAGCTTTTAAGGCAGACTTCTTGGTTAAGGAGCTTCTCAGTTTATACCTGATCTTAGCAACCCTGGGATAGTCTAGTTTTGTTACCACCTTCTTAAAAGGTCATTTGTAGATAGATGGTCCTGTGGCTCGAGTCATTTTGCTCATTCCATCTCTATACAAATGACTGAAGTCTAACTACCCTTCAGAGAAGGCCTCATACAAGACTATTTGTAAATCTGTCAGTCCTTCTATGTGAGAGGTGAATGAGGGGAAATTCTCCTCTTTCTAGTATTTTAACTGGTGTGTCAGGACTGCAAGTGTTGACTCAAGTACCTGAGCTGAAGGACTGAAATCAGGAAGGCTGGAGGAGGCTCGTAGGACGAGCAACGAAGCACTGTGGCAAAAACCTGTGCTTTTCAAAAGGTACCTCCATGATCAGCGAACAATTGGATGCGTTGATCAATAGGCAAATGAGTAGCAAAGAAAATCTGCGAACCCGCACTGACAATGGGATAAAAGTGCATCTGAAATTCATTTTTTAATAGTTTTGAGTGGCTGCCAAATGCAGGATGCCCAGAAACCAGCCTTTGCTGTCCCATCCACCATCTGCAATACACAGAATCACAGAATGTTCAGGATTGGAATGGATTTTGAAAGATCATCTCGTCCAATCTCCCCACCGGAGCAGGATCACCAAGATCAAGTAGCATAGGAACTCGTCCAGGCAGGTTTGAAATGTCTCCAGAGAAGGAGACTCCACAACCCTCCTGGGCAGCCTGGGCCAGGCTCTATCCCCCTCACTGCACAGAAGCTTTTTTCCATCTTTAATGGAACCTCCTGTGTTCCAGCTTACACCCCTAGCCCCTTGTCCTATCATTGGATGTCATTGAGAAGAGTCTGGCTCCATCTTCCTGACTCTCACCTTTTAGGTGTTTATAAACATTGACGAGACCACCCCTCACTCTCCTCTTCCCCAAGCTAAAGAGCCTCAGCTCCCTCAGCCTTTCCCCATAAGGGAGATGTTCCACTCCCTTCATCATCTTTATGGCTCTGCACTGGACGACAGAAAACCCCCCAACACATCAATTGTTTGGCTGGGGGATTAGACTAGATGATCTTTCGAGGTCCCTTCCAATCCCTAACATTCTGTGATTTTGTGAATTGAGTGGGAGTCACCAGCCACCTTCTGAGCCACAAACCAGGCTGATATCAGCGCTGGGTGCCCAGTAGCACCTGGCACAGGTGAAGGGAAGGGGGGTTCATCACAAACCCAAATAAACTCCAGGTGAGTTACCCGAGGAACAACCAACCCCGCGGTGGAAGCAGCGCCCAGTTCGCTGTCTCCCCTCCCCTCCCCTCTCGGGTGAACAAAGGCGGAAGCGGCGGGTCCCTTTGTGCAGGGGAAGGGGCGATCCCGCCTCCCTCCCCTAAGCCGGGCCCGGCGGCGCTGGGCGGGTCCTACGCTCCGAGCACGACTCGGCTCGGCTCGGTTTAGCTGGGCTCGGTTTAGCTCGGCTCGCGTCAGGAGGAAGCGCCGGCCGCTTTGCGCGGCCCTGCGGGAGGCTGCAGCCGCTCGTCTCCCCCGCCCCTCGTCTCCTCCCCTTCGCTGCTGATCCTCCGCCCTCTCCTCCTCCTCCTTCTTCTTCGCGGCGGCGGCTTTCTCGGCCCCGGCTCCCCTGCTCTTCCCCCGGGAGGCTGGCGAGCACAAGGTAAGGGTCCCCTCAGCTCCTCGGGGCTCCTGGGCTGCGGGGCATAGCTGTGTTTTATTTTTGTGGAGATGGGGGGGTTCCCCGGGAGGAGCCGCCCTGCCCAGCCCGGGGGTCTGCGGGGCGGGCGGTTCCCTCCGGGGGGT
>WEIS01016717.1:0-21017 GCA_013389965.1 Todus mexicanus
CCAACCTTAATGATTCTATATTTTTTAGTATAGAACTTAGTAAAATGGTTTGAGAAAGGAAAAAGTCATTACAGATATCAGTCTTCAAAGGTAGATTATACGAACTTGTGAAGAAAATCTTTTCTTTTCCATGCTCCTTTTTTTTTTTTTCCCCTCTCAATTCTTCTGGTTCAGTGGGATAAAATCTTCAGAACAAAACACCAGGGCATAAAAATGCCATTAACATGAATAAAAATAGCATGAGTAACTCCTTAGTGACAAGTGACTTCACAGTGTCAAAATCACACGGTTTTATTGACCTAGTTGAATTTCTTCCCTTCAGAATCAGAAACTTACCCAATTTCCTGCAGGAATGTCTGTACAGTTTTAGTTTAGTTTACTCATTAATGTTTCAAGCCTTTCTACCACAAAGGAACAGACACATGAAAGTGAAAATGTACCTTTTTTTCACAGCAGGGAGCCTTCATAATGAAAACTTGGCATGCACACCTGAGGAGAACAGTAAAGCTTATAGAATTTACATATGAGGATTGTAAAGCTGCTTTTTTTTTTTTTTTCAACTGCAAAAGAAAGGAGAATAAAAAGAGAATATATGACATTTTGGCACCAAGGTTATCAGCAAGACATAAATTTTACTTCTGTGTTAAAGATGCAGAGAAGACATGCAAAAATGTAATTTTAAGTGTTCTGGGCACCTTCTACAATTTCTTCTGTAAATCCATGACAACTTAGATTATTATTGGGTTTTATTCTTAGATTTCTGCAGGGTGCTGTATAAAAAGGAGTCAGTTCATCTTCAAGATCTAGGGGGAAAAGCTCTCATTCATTTCAGTAGGAGGTGGTTGAAGATGCAAAAGATGGGAGAAATGGATTTGAAAACCTGGGATGTCTTGTGTTTAGATGCATCCAGTTACAAGATTTCACATTTTCTGTTTTGTCTTCTCAAAACTGAGATTCCATTTCAATATCTGGTCATGCTTGGGAGAATTATTTATTTATCATCTACAAATTAAAGAAAAATAAAATGAAATTAATTGAGCTATTTTCTTCTAAATAAATGTAACACCTAGGCAATTAAGGTACCTATAAAAATTAAGATGATGCCTTCTTGAATGCATGTACAAACTTTGATGGAAAACAACCCTCTGTCACCATCTACCATGCTTTATCATTTATATCTTATTTTCTTGCTCTGTACTTCCACACCATGACATTTATAACAACCCATGTTATTCCTATTATCATCCGGTTAAGTATTCTTTACAAGTCATCTGTAAGTAATTCACCTGTGGGTATTATTTAACTGCTATATTAAAAGAGAGAAAAAACAAACCAAAACAAGAAAAGAAAAAAAACAACAACACAAACATCAAAACTCAAAATAACTAAACCAAAACCTTTCTTACAGCTGAAAACCAAACCTGCTTCCCCATTTTTATGCTAGGAATATAGTCATGCTTCCTCTCATAAAATAGCCTGGTTATTGTTTGAAGTTGCTAATTGTTATTCTATAGATAGATAAAAGCAGTTGGTGAAAGAAATAGATATAAAGGTATATTGCCAGCATAACTCCTTTTGTTTCATCTCTAAAATATCATAAATCATTTGTGCTAATGAGCCATGGGGACATTTTTTTGTATCAGTAATTCATTCTCAGGTTTCTGCTGAACTTTTCTTCTGTTTCTGCTGGAACGAGGGATCTCTTTGTATGCCTGCAGATGTCTGACTGATTCTCAAAATTGGCGTATCTCCTGTGCATTTTCTCCATTTTATGAGTTTTCACCTTTCTAATGCTGTATCTCTAAATAGAATTTTTGCATGTCTTTTAAGCTCTCCTTATCCCCCAGAATAGTTCCCTAGTATCAATCTTCAAAAAATGCATCAATTAAAATAGAAAAGGAAGCAGACTTCATTTAACAGAGTAAGAGTATAGAGTTTGTAGGCATTTATAAAAAAGAAGTCAGACAGAAGAAGGCATATAATGAACAAACGACAATCTTGGTTTTCTATAAATAACTTACAGTTTATTCCACTAATCACAAATAAAAACTATAGGTTCTCTGATGCCTCAAAGTGTTTACAGATGGGTAATGAGTTTTGGATAAAACAATGTGTCCTTCACAAAATAGTCAATTGTTTCACTTTGTAACTGCAGCTTAATTCCCAAAGGGACACAAAATCTTTTAAGTGAAGTGGTGATGTCTCCTTTGCCTTTGTTTGAAATAAAAAATAACAACAATTAAATAATAATATTTTTTAAAAAACTAAAACAAAACATGAAGTTGAATTTACTTCATTTCACAGAATTGGAGCAAACCCTGCAATAAATTATAAAAAGAAAGGAATAATTCAAACCAAAAACTGCTTCAAGGGCATCTCTTAGTATCTCATTAGAAGTGAAAGGAATAAATCTCCACCCAAAACCAGATCTTCCACAGACAATAATTTTCAGGAAGGAAAAAGTACAGTCAGGGGAAGAATTTTGCACAAGCGATTGTCTTTAAAGGAAGAGACATGTACACACTGATAATACACATGTTGCATCCTGTCCTTGACCATATGTATCCTACAGGGAGGCAAGTTCCCTCTTGTCTCCATCCTGGAATAATCAACTGCAGCACCAACACCACGAGCAGGTTCCTGGAGCATTTGGCTCAGGCAATGTTTGGTCCAGACGATCTCAGTGCCCCTAAAAACATTAGGTTTTAAGGGAAGGACAAAGTTACCTTATTGTTGTAATTCAAAGCACGGGGAGAGAGAGGTGCCTTGCAGTGAAGCGGTGTAGTTGAGCTCACAGCTTGCTGTGAGGGTGCTAGTCCTTCCATCAAGAAGCTGTTCACTAAACTGCTGTTTCTGGTGCTTTACACCCAGCATGGAGCAGGCTTTGAGGAGAAGGAGCGTGAAGGCATGTACTCTAAGGAGGAGGCACGCACCCAGGATGTGTGCACCAAAATGGAGTCAACTGGTGCACACTTCTGCAAAGAAACCCTGACATGTTGAAAACCCCAGGGAGGTAGATGAATATTACATGGGACAGAAAATCAGATCACTTTCTTGAAGGTTCATTAAAGCCATTTAATGTACCTGTTAACAGTGCAGCATAGGATAACCCCCAAAGTGGTTTTCCCAGGAGGAATTTATCTGAGATGAAAGCCACGGTATCTGCTGACTGAGAAAGGACTTGAAGTATGGCTCTAGAGAAGCCACTAAAAGACAGGTCCTCAGAGCCATTTAGTCACCTAAATCCTTTGAAATCAGGGAGATCTGAGCATTTCAATAACTGGAGGAATCTGGGAGTAGGACTGGCTTTCAGTAAGCATCATATTTTTAATTCATATACTTATCTCTCCATTCTGGCAGACTTTTGTCTTGCTGAGCAAAACTAATAGGATCTCTAGTCAGTTTGTAGAAATATACTATTTATTTATTTGTTTGTTTGTTTTATTTTATTTAAGAGATAACTTGTTTTAAGATGTCCTTTGGGAAAAAAAGAAAAGAAAAAAACAACAACAAACAAACCCGTATTTCTAAATATCTGTTCTCTCTCTCACAGTAGAAAATGAAAGGCAAATTTTAGTATTGCCAGGTATCAGTCCAAAATCCTGCAGGAAAGTAAAGCTCTATCAGCATATGCAAGAACTTATAGTCTCCATATTACATCACGCATGGCCTTAAATTCATCTGGCTCAAGGTTGTCCTTTGATTGGTATTCAAGTGGAGTGGTAAGTGTGTGCTCTCTAATCCCTGCAACACATGGTAATTTTTTCATTCTCTCTCCGTCTCCACCTGTTCCATGGTCCAGTGGAGGGCTGCAAATCCTATCAGGGGAGTGCAGCACTGCTAAGCCTGCTTCCCTGGCTCCAGTCCATCACATGTGCACTCAGGCTGCAGAGCACTGAGCCAGCTGCAGCCCAACGATCATGTTATCAGATGACGGATGGCTTCATATCAGGTGTTTAAACTGACGAGCTGCCCCATCTGGTAAATGATTTGGGAAGTCTGGCCTTGCTTGATGAATGGAGAAAGTGACAATGCCAATCAGTGTGACCCCTGCAGCTTCCCTGCTGCTGGCCCAACAGCCACAATCAAGTATATCCCACTGGTTTACTTTTTCAATCCCATTGTCACTCTACTGAGACCTACTGTCACTAAATTGCCAGTAAATTATATCATTAATCCAAATATTTTCCTTGTAAGAACCTTTACAAAATGCATGCCACACCTTCAGCAGGGCTGGAAACCAGGTTAAATTGACAGAAGGTGATGGAGTTGTAGATGCTGAGGAGGAGGATGGGGAGGGCGTCTGGTGTACAAAATTCTGGTAAACCGGCCAGTGACATAATTATCGAGGCACTTTTTCTTGATCCCTTGAAATTAAAAAATCATGGGGCTAAGCATCAAGCATCAGGGAGACATATGATGGACTAGATTCTTACCTGGCACTGATTCAGAAAATCACATACCCTTAAAATTTGTCATGAATTCCTTCTAACCTGTCCTCCATATTTTAATAAAACACATATTACAGAATATGTGATTGAAAACTGACACTTCGAAATTACTACTAAAGTACCATTTCATAATGCAGTATTTAATGTCTATTAAAAAATACATCCTGTCTTTATTTAGAATATGTGAAATATGAATTACATAAAAATGGGAGCCTGCAGTTTAGCACATTGTTAAATTTTCAGCCATGCACTCTATGCATTTGGCTTGGTTGCATCGTGTATCGCAAGCTGTCTGCTTATCGTAATAGAGATCAAATAATGGAGACAAGGCAGAATATGCAGAGACTACAAAAACAATTTTCAGTACAATATTTATTTTAATCAGGAATTCAAAATGACTTAACTGGAGTTGTGAACAATCCCAATGCCATTTTGGTTTTGTTCTCAACTTAAAAACATATTTTTCTTCTCAGTCCCTTGATACATTGTGGGGTTTTGTCCATCCCTATTAGAAAACCACTTTCTTAAAGACCAAGCAGCAGTGAATAAACTAAACAAAAGACATATCCTAATGAAAATGACAGCACAGCAGGTACACTTGTGATTTAGTGTCATTTCTCTTTGCATGCTGCAAAATTGTCAGGCATTTCAGGTATAAAAAGCAAAACCTTCTATTCCATACAGGATAACTGCTGCAAATTGGCAATGTGTAGATATTTTAATAACAAGGCAAACATCAGCAGCTACCTGAGGTATTTATCAGCCTACACATCTTTACATTTACTGTGGATCATTCATGATCATTCCTTTGTGTACCATAGTACTTATTTGTGAATTTGTATGCTCCTGGATGTATATAGAGATTGTACAATGTGATTTCTGTTTTGCTAAGTTGTACAAAGCAGTTTTATCACTGAATCAGTGGCTAGAATTTCAATTTTATTGGCTATCTTTGCATAGGTCTGCCTCAGGTAAAATTCTATCATACTTATGACATAAGGAACGTATTTGGGGTTTATTCAGTCATTAACCACAAAACTTAGGAGGCAGAGGAGATAATTCTCATATGTTATAGAACAGTGATGTTTGTTGTTTGTACTGGCATACACAAATATTCAGGGGTTTATTCTATTTACCTTAAATATGTAATATGCTGGAATGCTATGAGAAGACAGACTTTGCATTAAGAAGATCATCAGGATTTAAAATTTCTACTGAAGCAGACATGTGGTAAGGTTCACTCACTGCAGCCATCAGTTGTGGTTCTTCTCACATCGCTCCTAAGACCAAAGGGCAAGTTTTTATGCTCTGATAACCTTTCTCCCTGTACTGTTTCCTTTTCTTCCTCATAGCAACACTGCAGTGCATAACAGCAAGTCTAACACTTGTCTTCCCTCTGAGATGACTAAAGGTGCAGAGAAAGAATTTGCATAAATTAACAGTGGGAATGTCAATATTTAGTGGGAAACCCCCAACATATTTTCAGAAGGAAGACCAAAGCCAAGTGAGAAGGGGAAAAGAGAGAATGCTATTTTCCTTCCTTCTTCTCTCATCCTCCCTTACTTCATGTCTCCATCAGAGAGAAAAAATATTAGGGGCCATGAGGTCTGGTCCTGAAAAAGGGCAGTGATTTCAGTTTGAGTTTTGGATACATAGGGAATGCAGAAACCTTTGCAAAATGAGCTTTTTGTAAACAAAGACTATATAAAAGTCAAAATTAATACATAGTTGTTTTATAACTGATCTGTATGCACAACACAAAAGTATAAATGACTTCACCAAGATTTATTGATTCACGTCAAGGCATCATTACTTTTCAAAGTGTGAAAAATGATCATATATTTATGACCTGCCGACTGAAGCTGTTTTGTGAATTAGCAAAAGCTCTGGAGAGGAGCAGCCTAATTGCATTATCATAGAATCAGAGATGGTTGTCAATTTTCCCCCATTTAGCTTTTCTCCTTTAGTTTGTTAAAATGAAGGTGCCATACGTTGGTTGAATTCACTAATACCCTGATGAATGAGGTATTTTCCCAATAGGCTCACTACGAGTATAAACAGTGAATTAGGGATGATAGGTCATCAATCATATCTCCTTGAAACAGATCTTTGCCCTGAGATTATTTGTTATATATTAAGAGCACTTACAAAGTTATCATAGAAAACACTCCTATGAAAAGACACTAAGTTGACCTTAATTCCTTCTTAGTGGGTTTATAAGAGAGTTTGTCTGTTCAGATAGATAGCCCTGCGTAATGGCATACTCATATCTGGGTTTGATTTTCTTCATTAACAGTCTGAGTTTCTTTTATCTTTTAAAAGATGTGTAATTTTCATAGTACTCCCCTTTAATGTATCTGTACACTATGGCTGAAATTCAACATTTGCTCTGAATTTTAAGTGAATATTTTCTTTGGTTTGATGGTGTTTCTGGATTTCAAGGACTATGCTGGTTACCATTTTTATAGGAAACTGCCATTTACACTCCTCTTTGGAAGGGTATTTAATCATCATTGGGGTAACATCTCCACACACGCTGTACTGTAAGCAAGCATTTCATCTCTATTGATGAGCATGAGCCCACGGTGGAAGTTAAGCATATGTTTAAGCAGTGTCCTGGCTGGAGGCACTATCCTGGATGTTATCCTTAATTTAAACCAAAAAAGGTCAAAGGCAATCTATAATTCAGAGTACCTTTCACCTCCTGCAATGTGACTACGGCTGGCTCCAGCTGTGCTGCTGAGTCAGTGGGGGAGGTAGAGCAGAAATTCATCCATAATTGCGTCCTGCAACCAGGGCTGCATCACGTGAGGCCCCATAACAAGCTGTGCTAATAATGTGCTAACAGATGCGGGAGGGCTTCTGCTCCTGCTCCCAGCAAATCTATGACTTATCATGCTTATTAAGCTGGAGGTAAATTTGCCCTTCAAAGACGCACATCCAACACCCACTGAAATCAGCAGGAAGACAGTGCAGCAGGGCTGGCGTCAGCATTGGTTCAGCTCGTTCTTTTCCCCAACTGCTTACAAAGCTCCCCCATTGAGTCCCATCAGTTTCCAGACAGGAAGGTGGTACACTGGGCAGAGGCCAGCAGTGGTGCTCAGAGCAAGAGCAGAGGAGCAGAGAGCGTCAAGTGATGCACCCTTCCCCAAGTGTCAGGTGTTCCCCATCTCCAGCCTTTCTGGAGGTGTTGGGCCAGAAACGGCACCTCAGATTTAGTAATTCTCAGTGGACTAGTTTTCCTAAGAATTTCTTTGGATCATCATCCACTGGGACGAGACATCTCAGGCACATCAGCATGACAGAGAGGGGACAGCAGGTATATTGGTGTAGTTATAAAGATTCAAGTGCTGAGTTTGTAGGGTATCTAAATCCAAGGGTTGGGAGCTTTGCACACTCAATGTTTTTGCTATGGGATAATGCAGCCACCACCATCGACAGACAGACAGCCGGAGAATCATTTCATTTACCTCCATGATGAGTGGTTACACACATTGGTAGAAAACTTTAAAACTCTGTCATAGAATCATAGAACCTTTGAGGTTGGAAAACACCCTTGGGACCATCGAGTCCAACCATCAACCCTGCTCTGCAAAGTTAACCCTTAAACCATATCCCATGATACCACAACTAAACCTCCTTCAAACACATCCAGTGATGGTGATTCAACTCCCTCCCTGGGCAGCCTATTCCAATAGCTGACTTCCCTTTCTGTGAAAAAATCTTTTCTGATATCTAACCTAAACCTACCCTGTTGTAGTTTGGAACCATCCCCTCTTGTTCTATCTCTAGTCACTCATAAGAAGAGACCAGCACCAACTTCTCTATAATGCCCCTTCAGGTAGTTGTGGAGAGCAATGAGGTCTCCCCGTAGCCTCTTCTTCCTCAAAATAAACAGTCTCAGTTCCTTCAATCTGTCCTCATAATATTATTCTCCAGGCCCTTGACCAACTTCATTGCCCTCCTCTGTACCCGCTCCAGCACTTCGATATCTCTCTTGTATTGAGGTGCCCAAAACCGAACACAATATTCAAGGTGTGGCTTCATCAGTGCTGAGCACAGGGGAATAATCCCCCCCTTACTCCTGCTGGTGACACCATTTCTAACACAAGCCAGGATGACATTGGCCTTCTTGGCCACCTGGGCACACTGCTGGCTCATATTCAGCTGCCCATCAATTAGAACCCCCAGGTCCTTTTCTGTAAGACAACTTTCCAGCCACACTTCCCCAAGCCTGTAGCGTTGCATGGGGTTGTTGTGGCCCAAGTGCAGAACCTCGCACTTGGTCTTGTTGAATCCCATACCATTAACATTGGCCCATGGATCCAACCTATCTCATGCAGGTTAACACCCCTGCCTAACTTCGTATCATCTACAAACTTGTTGATAATACATTCTGTGTCCTTATCAAGATCACCAATAAAGATGTTAAACAATAATGGTCCCAACACTGAGCCCTGGGGAACACTGCTTGTGACCAGCCACCAACTAGATTTAACTCTTTTGACCACCACTTTTTGGGCCCATCCATCCAAACAGTGCTTGATCCAGCAGTATGTATGTTAATTCAAGCCATGAGCAGCCAATTTTTTCACAAGAATTATATGGGGAACAGTGTCAAATGTTTTTCAAAAGTCCAGGTAGACAATATCCAGAGCACTTATTTTAGAGATGGAGATGTATTTTAATTTTTTTTTTTCCCATCACAGATTTTCAAACATGGCTGTAGTCAGCACACTTATGCTTATACAATCCCATCTTAAATCATATGGCCTAAATATATTGCCTTATTTAATTCCCTGTGTCCAGACTCGTGGAATATTTTCAGATCTCAAATACAAAGGAGTCACTTACCTGTGTTGGTCATATTTAAATACATTCACAAAAACTTTTGTACTTGAATGTGAGGAACACAACCCTCACTGCTCTTCCTAATTACATCAGGGGCATCTTTCTAAAAAATCCCAAGGACACTTTGAAGACCATCAGATTACAGACATGAATTTGGAATCCTATTAATAATTGTGTAATAAAACCTTTGTTCGCACAAGTGTTAGGGAAACCCAAAGGAGTGCTAAGACAGTGTTTATGAATTAAGCATTTTCCCATTAGGCAACCAGCTAACACCTCTAACACGTGAACCTGTGATTACCAAAATGCTAAACATTGGGAAGCAAAGAAAACTGAAGCAAAAATTCCACAGAAGGCACAATGTTTGTGAGACTTCAAAAGGAGTTCGTCTAAGGAAGGGTGAGCTTTTGCATAAGACAAGTAAATTTTCCCATAAACAGATTTTATCAGGGAACCTAATTCCAGCAGTGTGGTTCCGCGAGGCTTGGGGGAAGTAAACTCCTCAGAAACTTTGCTGAGCTCATATTCCCATGTCCATCACCAAATATGTTGCAGGGCTGGGACTGCGAATAGGGTTCAGACTTGTTATTCAGCACCTAGAATTCACCTAACTGATTACTTTCCTTATTCAGCAGGCTAAAGGATGGGCTAAGTAGATATGATAAGGTCAAGAGGATTAAGGTAAATGTGCAGCCAAACTGGGGGAGGAGATTGCCTGGTACAGACTGCCCCTCTCCTCACGTACCCTGTGTTAGCTGTGACTTTAACAGCCCTTAAAATTCATGGTGAAACTTTGCAGACAGAGCTTTAAGGAAGGGAAGAATGGTTGCTCTTTCATGAGTTTAGTGTTTCCTTTGAAAAGAAGCAGTGAGGTTTAGGAGGATGGGGAAGGTGTTATTGTAATAGAAACACAAACTAAAGTGGGCTATTTCTAATTTAACAATGGGTGGCCCTGTTTTTATCAGTTTATGGTACCGTGTGTTTTTGTCTTCGTGAACACTCTTCTTTTGTCATTCAGCTATATAATCACCACCTTTTGTAAGATAATCACAGGTAATTAACTTTGTAACTGTTCTTGTCCTGTTAGACTAGTAATTGCCTGTCTCTGAATCACATATCTAGGAGGTTTCTCAGATAAAGGAAGATATCCCATCTGTAATTTCAAGTCTTTTGACAACTGATTGAGGGCCAATTGTTTTACATATGGTGATATATTTATGGCAATTCTCACTTTGATAGTGGTTCTGAAAGGCTAGACTGAGATTGAACCACACATCCAAAAAAAGTGTCGCTTGTAATAGTGAGCTCTGAGCAATCTAACCAGAGAGAGCACTTAAATTCTACTAGTTTTATGTTCTTTATAACTTTGATTTACATTAGATGTACTGCACTGAGGACCAAATGGAACAATTCAGGTCTGAATAAAGAAAATAACAATAGCTTTATCAGTTCAGAACAAAAGCCCATCTTACCCAGCAGTCAGTCCCTGAGAATATGCTAAGCACCAACAGCTGCTTGAAGAGGAAAAAAAATCCAAACATGGCAAATGTGGTGGTATCTTCTCAGAATATGTTCCTGGCCTCCAAAAATCTGTATCTCATGGGCATTTTGAGATGCAGGTATAGTACTTTAACTGAACGTGGTTTTCTACCATGAATTTGTCCGCTTTTTAATCACTTTTAATCATATGTCAGATGTGGATGCATGTGAAGTTTTCACATTCGTTCTGTGATCTGGAATTCTACAACTTCAGCAGAAATTGTTTGAAAGACCACATTCATTTGTCTGCTTTGAACTTGCTGTTTCACGTGATGCCCCTATTACTCTCCCTTGCAATATATCCCTCATAATTTTGGAGATTTAGCAACTTCTTTTTTCCCCAGCCAAAAAAGTCCCAGTCAACTCACCTGTTCCTCATACAGAAGGAAAAGGAAATTATCTTTGCATCCATTGTCCTTGAATGGGCTGCATGCTAACAAAGGTGTTGTATGTTTTATTGCCCAGACAATTAAAAATTGCTAAGTATTATTATCAAAATTATGTAACTGAAAACTCTTTTATCTGACATGTTGCCACTGCATTAATAATTATTGCGGAGGGAAGCCGGGATATGTAAACATAAATCTCTCATCTTCAAAGATGTTGTTGCTTGGTTAGTTGGCTGATATATTTTTTTATTTGTATTTTAATCTCAACTGCTTATCATCCGAGGGTTAATTCTTGTACTGATGCTAGTTTTTGATCACTACAGAGGAAATGAGCTCACAAAAAACAGTATCTGGGGAAAGGAAAATCAGGACCATTTTGTTTGTTTGTTATTTTGTTACAGACTAGAGTAACATCCTAGAAGAAAGATGCCATTGTAGCCCAGACTGACTGCTCCAGGTCTAGTATCTTCAGGGTAACTTCCCCGGAGGAAATGAAAGCAGGCTTTTGCCAACCCTCTTCAAGAAGCTTTCTAGGAAAAGACCTCTGGAGGGGAGCAACTGGAAGGCAGCAGCCCAGCTCTCCCAGCCTGCAGCCCTTCACTGGATGGATAGTAAGACATTGAACTCTCTGCCCAAGCATGCTATCTCCTGAATAAGACTGATTTGAATGAGTTTGGACTTTTGCTCTTGCAAGTGCACCTAGAAACATTCTGCAGAAATGCAAACTTCAATACACTGCTTTGTGTTGTGGTAGATTTAAATGAGACTTTGTTTCTTTTACTATTTGAAGAAAGGAATATTTGAGAGCAGTGCCAAGAATCATGGAAAATCAAACAACAGGCTATTTGCAGATGTTCTTAAATTGCTGCAATTATCAAAACATAAAGTTCTATGTTCATTGGTAACTAAATATAAACAAACTTTAAATTGTTTTTTAACAACATGGCAGAGGAAATATATATTGGAGCATTTTATATTCAACTAACTTCAGTTTAATACAGGCTAATAAGGGTTCCCCTATAATACATGTCATTTATATTCAAATTTTTTATTATTACAGAAAGAAGTCATTCTTATCAGGGCTCAGAATGTTGAAGGTAAGAATCTCAGCAATATCTATATGTCACAGTAGAAATTACCATTTTGCATGAGTCTAATTGTACTTGAGTTTAATTGAATATTGGCCTCACCTTGAGTACTGTGTGCAGTTCTGGGCACCTCACTTCAAGAAGGACATTGAGGTGCTGGAGCGGGTCCAGAGNTTCCAGCCTTAAACATTCTGTGATTCTGTGAAATTTCTCAGGTATGCAGTAAGTCTCCAGCACTTGGCACCTGGTCTACATATCTTAAGAAAAATAATATAGTCTGGCTCAAAGACAAGTTATTGAACTATACACAGCAATCATTTAGTGAAATTCTGTGGCCTGTGTAATACAAAAACCAAGATTAAATTATCATGATGTACCCTTTCCGGCCTTAAAATGAACAGAATCTATGATATAAAATTGGCTTCACCCAGGTTAATCACCATCAGTGAATTTTGCCACTCTTAGGCATACTAAGACTAATTCATTTTGGGAGAATTGCTCACCATACTGTGCACAAGGAAAGAATCAGATCTGTATTAATGAATGCTGTAGTGCAAAAGGGCTTTGCATAATGAGAGAACATACCATTTGAAACAACCTGATGACTTAAAAATAGTACATTAAATACATGAATTACCAGAGTAAAAAGGCTTTTTTCCCCCCTTTGGCCAGTATCCACGAAGCTCAAAACACTGTTGTGAGAAGCAGAATAGTGGGCCAAATGCAGAGAAGGCAGGAATGGAAAACCTCTGCCTCCTTCCCATCATGGATCAATGCCCACATCATCTTTCTCCATCCTCTGCAGGCACAGCATGGTGGCAGTTGGTGGCAGAATTGAAATCACACTAGCATCACTTGTACATCCCAAAATCTCACTGCTGTTCAGACTTTGATTAAATGTCCCAAGACAGAATTCAACACGTGGATGAAAAGTTTTGCACCTGGCTTCAGTGCTTAACTCTTGTTCAAAGACGAGCAGAGGAAACACACCTTGGACTTCTTCCAGCACTGCCTTTCAGAGTACTGGTGTGTGTAAACAGGAACTGGAGGTCAGCATCTGAAGAAAGCACCACAACAGCCACTGCCAGATGAAGTGATCTTGTCTGTGTAAGTTAGTGGGGATGTCACTTCATCACTGTTAAGTTTGGAGGCAATGCTAATGGATTAAGGCTTTCATGTCCCAGCTTGTCTTGTTTCCCCATCCCACAGCGAGCTGCCGTGGCAGTTGTGTCAACGCAGTTACTTTGTGAAGCTCTGTTAGGAGCTAAACCTGGAAATTGGCAATGGAAAATTATTTCTCTTTTACAAAACCCCACAGATTTAGGATAGAGGCAGTTTTAAATCCAGACCAATGCACGAAGCTGGAGAGAGAGCAAATAGCCTGAATGGGATGGGGAGATAGGGACCTCACAAACTACTACTGCCCCCGAAGGAAGCATCCCGGGTCCTGTGGTTCTGCTGCACTTCAGGATAAACAAGACATCTGTATAACAGAATGTTGTCACATGGGATTCCGATTTTAAAAGTAACCATCAGCTTAGCCCCAAATTCATTTTAAGTACCTCAGCTTTGCCCTGGTGTTCATGTAGCAGCAGCAGTTAATTTTCCTGTGACAATGTTCTATTCTACTGACATTATCTCTTAAGCATAAGACTATTCTATTAAGGTGGATGAATTGAATTTCATTTCCTCTCACTTCAAATAATGGCATTCTATTCACAATACTTTCAGTACATCATGGCAGAGTATGGACTTTTGTTAGAGACTGGAACCCGCTAATGCTGTTATAGTAAGGGTAGAGATTTCTGATATAAATCCTCTCTTACCGTGTTTTAAATCAGCTATAAAAGTTCCCTCCAAGATGAAACTTGGCACTAGGGAAAAGAAGAAAAAAAAAGAAAAAAAAGAAAATAAGGTTTTTTTGAAGTTAAGAATGATTTCGCTTGGTTGTTTTAAACGTCTTTCAACTAAATAAATGGAAAGAGTTTATCAGTTCAAGATGTATTTAAAATTTCTGTAAATCAGCATCTCTTCAGTTCAAGGATATAGTTTGACATTAGTTCATAATGTATTCTAAGTGCTTTTTGTAATATGAAAAATAACGAGTTCTTCGTCTTTGGAGAATGTGTCTTCTACATGTCAAGTAACTACTTTTCATAAGGAGTTTTACTGCATATATTCTAAATATGTTTCTATCCCAAAGAGATGTTAAAAATAACATATTCATAAATCCGTCTTAATTCATGCTTTCATGGTAAACTTTTAAGATTTAAGAAACAACTGTTACAGTCAATATTTTTTGTGTGTGTTATACCAATTCCCTGTTTAAAACCCATGATGTATCCTGATTCACAAAAACACTTAACCGGGGCTCATAGAACAGGACAAGGAGCAAATGAGACAACACAGCAAAACAGCTCATTCTCCCAGGCAAAGTGGCTGGGCTGGATGACCACATGCTCTCAAGAACATGGCAGCTGTGGTCTCTCTCTTCTCTGACTCTGCTGTCATCTGCATGTCCCTTTCAGGCTTTTCTCTCTGAAGCATATGCATTCTTGAACACACCATTCACTGCACGACCCCTAAAGAAATCCTTTTGTGAGGAGGCTGTGTCACAAAATAATAAAGAAAATTCTGGACATAGCAAATCCAATTCTAACACTGTCAAAAGAGATACCATTTTAAACCAGCCACAATACAGAGAACACATGCATATTTTTAAGATCAAAACACTTCCTTTTATACTTTGCAACATTATAAATTGTTATGTCTACCTGACACTTCTTTAATTGCTGATAAAGTTAGAAACGTGTGCATTCTTTATTTATTGAATATCCATTGGACAGCAGAAATGTCCACCTATTCTGCTTGTATTCACAAACTTTTTTATTAATTCCATAGCTTTCACTGCACGTTGGCACGCACGATATTAAAGTCCAAACATGCGCTCTTCAAATGCTCACATATGTTACATCACACTAAAATCCAAAAAAGAAGCATTAATAGGTGCATGCATCACAACAATTACACATTGTTGTAATGTGCTGCAATCATGAGAAAAGCATTAAAACATGTAGTCCTCACAGATGTCACCAGCTTTCAACCTGAATACTGGTAAATGTGATACCTATCCACAAGGAGGGCTGAAAGGAGGATCCGGGGAACTACAGGCCTGTTAGTCTGACCTCAGTGCCTGGCAAGGTTACGGAGCAGATCATTCTGAGTGCCATTGAGTGGCACGTGCAAGAAAACCAGGAGATCAGGCCCAGCCAACATGGGTTTAGGAAAGGAAGGTCCTGCCTAACCAACTTAATCTCCTTCTATGACTGGGTGACCCGCCTGGCAGACGAAGGGAAGGCTGTAGATGTGGTTGGTCTACCTCGGCTTCAGCAAAGCCTTTGACACAGTCTCTCACAGCATCCTCCTGAAAAAGCTGGCAGCCTGTGGCATGGACAGGTGCACCCTTTGCTGGGTTAGAAACTGGCTGGATGACCGGGCGCAGAGAGTGGTTGTGAATGGTGCGGCATCCAGTTGGTGTCCAGTGACCAGTGGCGTCCCCCAGGGATCAGTACTGGGCCCAGCTCTATTCAACATCTTTATTGATGACCTAGATGAGGGGATCGAGTCTACTATTAGTAAATTTGCGGATGACACCAAGTTGGGGAGCAGTATCAACATCCTGGAGGGTAAGATGCTGCAGAGGGACCTGGACAGGCCAGGTCATTGGGCTGAGGCTAATGGTATGAGATTCAACAAGGCCATGTTCAGGGTCCTACACTTTGGCCACAACAACCCCATATATTGCTACAGACTGGGGGTGAGTGGCTGGAGAGCGGCCCAGCAGAGAGGGACCTGGGAGTGCTGATTGACAGCTGGCTGAACATGAGGCAGCAGTGAGCCCAGGGGACATGGAAGGCCAACACCATCTTGGCCTGTATTAGGAATAGTGTGGCCAGCAGGACTAGGGATGGAATTCTGCCCCTGTACTCAGCACTGGGGAGGCCTCACCTCGAGTACTGTGTGCAGTTCTGGGCCCCTCACTTCAAGAAGGACATTGAGGTGCTGGAGTGGGTCCAGAGGAGAGCAACGAGACTGGTGAAGGGGCTGGAGGGAAAATCTTATGAGGAGAGGCTGAGGGAGCTGGGGCTGTTCAGCCTGGAGAAGAGGAGACTCAGAGGGGACCTTATCACTCTCTACAACTACCTGAAGGAAAGTTGTAGGCAGGCGGGAGATGGGCTCTTCTCCCAGGCAATTTGTGATAGGATGAGAGGGCACGGCCTGAAGCTCCGTCAAGGGAGGTTTACGTTGGATGTTGGGAAGAACTTCCTCACAGAAAGGATTATAAAACACTGGAATGGACTGGCCAGGGAGGTGGTTGAGTCACCATGCCTTGAGGTGTTTAAGACAAGACTGAATGCCACACTTAGTGGTATGGTTTAACTGATGTGGTGGTGTTAGGTCATAGGCTGGACTCAATGATCACAGAGGTCTTTTCCAGCCTTAATTATTCTGTGATTCTGTGATTCTGTGAAATGCCTGACTCCAGGTTTCTAACTAGTAACTGGCTGAAGTAGGGATCTACACCCAGGGTAGAAAATTCAAGGGTAAAAGCCAGTCTTTTTCCACTAGTCTCCTAAATGTATACTACGTTCTACAGATATTCAGGGTGAGAGAAACAGTTTTGTTGTCCCATTGAGGTGAACTGGAAAATCTTCTCTAGGAAAGCCACACCTTTCACACAGGCTGAGGGAATAGCAATACACATATAGACCAGGGAACAAATTTTCCATTTCTCATTTTCCTGTTAGAAAAGCACACTTCAGCACTCAGGGCTTCTGTCACCAGACGTGCAACACAAGTCACAGCAATTCTTTGCCATTGACCAATGTGTGAAGTATAAAGCCACCTCAAAATAAGTTCTGTGTGGGATTTTCATCATTAGCTTCCACTTTTTTTGAGATCATATCTGAGCTCTGCAATCTCTTTTATGACTTTTTGATATCCTTGCAGAAGCCTGTTTTTGCTAATCACAAGAAGAACGTACTAGTCCACACAGCAAGACAATATCTGAAGAACAGTATGAGAGAAGACCAACAACAGTAATTTAATTTGACTCCAAATTTTGTTATCTGCCGTATGATTCCTGCAGCAGAAAATAAAATGAACTGCAGCCCATCAGCTGAAGAATATAATTGCAATTCAAAGTATTTCTGCTAAAATATCACCACCCTAAGCAGAAGTCCAATGGAGTGTGGGCAATAGCAATATAGGATGTCCACTCAGAGCAGTCAGTAACTGTTACAGATCATTTCACTTTTTTAAGAAATACCAAAAAATAAAGCACACAGTAAATTTAACTGCAGACATGCCCAAATGCCTTAATGATCAGGAAGAGGACTGCACACATAGATAAAAGAGGTATACGTGCTATTCCAACCTCTAAGTAAATGCATGAAAAATTATTTCCTCTTCAGGCAAAAAAATTGTCTACATGGAAAAGTAGATTGGAAGAGCTGTTTGAAAATAGTTAGGTGACACAACAGGGTCAGAGTATAGACAAACCCATAGCAGGTTTCCAGTTCTGTAGAAGTTTTCTGACCTGCAAACCACCACAGAAGTCCTCAGGGTAGATTTTAGGAGTGTTGCCTTGCCAGATTCTTAGCAGTGTGAGCCGAAGTGCTTGGGAGCTTTTACAGAGGAAAATGAGCATATTTATGCATGCTGAGCTAATAAAGAGATGAGGAAAGAGCATGAACTAGCCATGGTGATACTGCATCTCATGTGTTGCAAGAAGGAGCAAAATCAAGGTCTTAGGTGTCATTCATAAAAACATTCATACTAACTATTTGAGACACGGGGGCCGTTAGTCCCTTTTCCATGAAGACAAATGATGTAACAATAGGCAAACACACATATAAAACAAAAAATATAGGTGGATTCACGGATGGTTTGGATCATCTTGATTTCAGAGGACATATGTGAGGGTGTGGAAAGGCAACAATTTCTTGATCTAAGAAAATGTGCTAGTGAAAGCAGTGGAGTTAGTATAAAAACACATGGTGCTGGTAAAATAAGACATTCATGGACACAGGGGGTCAGATGTGCTGACACTTCTAAGATAACTTGATTGTGAAATTGCTGCATTAATGTTTTAGAGGAAGACGTGTAAAGTTAAAAAAAGATAAAACAGTCTTAACTTTCCTAGCTTGAGCAGTTTAGGAGATGCTCAGCTGTAACTCGAGAGGAAAGGATGCCAACTTTCCAGCGTGTGTGTGCACATTTCTTTTGCTCATAATTAATAGCCCCTGTGCTTGCTAAGTTTTTGGAAAGCAGCTCGCAGCCTACCTAGGTAATGCCTTCTGACAACGTTTTGAAGATCAGTTATGTCATATGGCTGCCTTTTAGAAAAAAAATTGTAATGCATAGCAGTGCCATATGGCATCTCTGAAGAATCAGCCGGATTGGACAGACATTCATTGGATAAAGTCCCACAGCACTTGGAAAAGAATGTAGTCTTGTTGCCAAAATGTGGCCTTTGTTAATCTCCTAACTATTATTGTGCAGAAACCAATTCATCTGTATTAATTATAAACAAATTTTAATTACTTCAGTAAAAGCTCATTATACAAATATCTAATGCCAAACAAGCTGCCTTAACCCTTTGTGAGACTCCATAGAAAACTTTAGATGTTTGATTGTGGATCTTCTGAGAAAAGCTGAACTTTCAGTAAGAATGCAGAGTACAACTGTGTGACATTTATGTTTTCCTCTTTCCATATTTCATGTTGCATGCGTGTTTTAAAACCTCTATCAAAATAGTGTGTCTGTGGCTACAAAAGGTCATTTAAACATCAAATCTGAGAACACATAATGAGCCTGACATTTTCTATTGTTTAAGATTTCAAAGTAAAATATAGTCTATTTAAAATTGCAGTGATTCACAATGGCATGAGTAACGTGACAAATGTGACCTGTGCATAGTAAAGCATTCACCACCATCCAGGCTTTTCTGTAGTTTTTCTGTCTGGCTTGTAGACCTACCATTGACCAATCCATCTGAAACATAACAACGTAGAATTTGGGGGTAGCTCAGGTGAAGCTTTTGATTCTGCAGTCTGCACTCACCAAGAGACTATTGAGCCTGTTCCCTCCCACAGGAACATGTGTCTTACAGAAAAGTTAAGCAAAACACTGCAGTTGGTTACATTCACCAAATTTTTGTGTAAACATTTAATTTGTTTTTCATGCACACAGATTTGTCTTCTCCTGACTGGATTCTTCCATTTGTTTGAACTGGTTTTTGTGCAATGACTCCTAAACCCAACGTAGCCTGCCCAAGGGATTGGTCACCATAAAAAGGGCTCCTCTAATTTCAGTTTGGCACAGATGAGAGGCAGCGCTCTTCCTTGTAACTTGGTTATCATCAAGAAATGCTGTAGGAATGTGGATAGGTTAATGTGTTCAGACTGCTCTATCACATGACATTAACACAAAGGGCCCAAGGTGAAGAAAACACAAAGGACCCTGGAGTTTCGCCATGAGTTTCAGCTTCAATGAAAAAACCCAATCCCCCTACCCATTTTACTTAAATTATTAGAGCATACACAACCTTACAGTCTGAAATCTCTCCAGACTCGCTGAAAGATTAACCTACCTTAATGAAACCTACAGGAGTTTGACATACTGAGGGTTACAAATGGCATTTCAAAGTTAATATATTTTCTTATTTCACAGAAATTTTCCTATTAGAAAGCATAATCTTAAAAATTCATACTTGTGTAGGAATTTTTAAATAATATTTAACTTGGGTGTTATCTGTGGTTTCATTTCACCACTTCAACCATTTTGTCTCAAAAAAATTTTTTTTATTATATTCAGATCATTCTTTGGACTTCAACAGCTTACAGCCAATCGATTCACTTTGTGCTTTCTGTCTGCCTTAAATTTTGGTATTCCCACTGAGAAAGTTTCTCTCACTCTAATTTTTCTGCTTTTCCTATGTTGCCACAAATATTGTCACAAAAGGTAATTCCAGGGTAATTAATACACAGTTTTATCTTTCTCTCTTCATTTGAGTCTTTCAGTAGTGCTATCTCTAATCATCAAGGTTAAATACACTTTCTTTATATTACATTGACAGAAGCATGCTCAGTGGCTTGTATGTAACGGTCTTATGACCACTGAATGGTCTTATGACAAATAAATGGTCTTATATGCAATAAACAGTCTTTAATACTAGGGACTATAAATTCCAATATTCAGTGCGAACAGTTGAGCAAAGATGTTTTCTGGCATAGCAGTCTGTTTTCCTGGAAATCACTGACTGAAATGTTGTCCAGAGAGCTCAAGTCTTCTCTTTAGACGACAGAGTGAATTCATAGAAGGAGAAATATGAAGTGGGCAGTTTTTGCTAAAAGCTTGCTAATCCACTAGACTTCTGGGAAACTGTATCTGATTTTACATCCAATTATACTAGCATCTTATAATTTAAAAAAATTGAGTCACAAATGCTGAAATAAATGCAAGGACTTTTCAAATATAAAATTGCCTTAGATAACTAATTTGTTTTCTGCTGTGTTTATGGGGATCTTACATGCAAATTAAAAGTTAACATTAAAGTTGAAAATGTCAAATTTGAAGGCCTAAAATTAGATACCTGTGATATACTGAGATACCTCATTAATAGCTGGATACTCAGA
>WEIS01016720.1:1292-24677 GCA_013389965.1 Todus mexicanus
GGGGGAGGATTTGGTTGTGCTCAGTGTTTTACATACGTGTGGTGGTTGAGGTGTCTGCAGTCTGTGAAATCTGGTGAGGAGAGGAGAAGTAGCGTTCTGCTGTTGCAACTGGAAAATGATAAATACTGGACATGAAGCGCAAAGTGGCCTTTGAGGATCGCAACTGAACCTGAGGCTTGTGGGGTCAAATCCAGCACTGTGTCACGAGTCCAATCTTCCTCATGTGAGAATGTTCCAGTGCAGGGATGTTGCATCCGCAGAATAGTTGCGCCGATGTGAAATCCTGTACTAATATACCCTGGTGCAGCATGTGCCTTTCACTGAGCACGATGCCGTGATATGCTGCTTGGTGCTATTTTCTCCTGCTGTCTGTTGAGACTTCACTGCTGAGATGGAATGTAGGAGATTTTCTGAAAGCTCGTGTTGTGTTTTCTTCAGTGGCAACAGCAGCTGTGGCCAGCTAGAATGCCTGGGAAGGATGTTTGGTTTTTGTGAAATCCATTTTGGGAGGGTATTGTAAAGTGTTAGATTTTAAGTAAGTCTGTCTCCAAAGCTAGTGAAACACTGAAGAACAAGATGCATAATGTTACAGTGATTACAGAAATATCCCCCAGCCCTACGGGTGTAACATGTTGCATATCCCTCCACAGAAAAGAGCTGTGGAATGAGCTCTGCTCTAGGGTGGGGACAAGCAGTAGCTGAGCTGCAGCTCCGGGAGTGTTTTCCTTTGCAGTCACCACTTCCTTCTATGTGCAGGCGCAGCTGTAAATGAGGTGATGCTGTGAGTTATAGTCACAGCGAGGGAACTGGTCTGGGTTAAAAATAACCCTCCAAGGAAGAGGAGACGGAGCAGGAGGAAGTTTTGCTAATCCTCTTTTTCCGTGTACACCCTCGAAGATGTTTTGAGCAATGTGGGGTGAGAGCAAGCGGCCAGACACCAGGGCTTGAATTAGGAGAAAGCCGTTCATAGGAGCTCCCTTTAATGGGTGATGCTGCCAGGGATAAGATACATAAAGTAATATTTTAACCTACAGTTCAAAACCAACATTCTTTTGTTGGAGAGTCTTGTCTCAAAAACGCAAGAAACACTTATTATTCATAAAGAGCAAAACTACTTCTTTAAAGGCAAATACACAATTACTTTATTGTGGACAATCTGCTTACCTTGTCTGGTTATAAAAGATTTTCTTTTAAGTGTTCCAAGATTTAATGAAATCATTCCAGAAATAGTACTAGTAGTGTGAAGGTTCTTAAATTCGGCTCTGTTCCCATCTACTAAGGTCTTGTATCTGCTGAAGCAGGTGTGGAAGGAGAGATTGACAGAGTGTATCAGTTTTGTGTTCAGATCAGTACAAGGCAGGAGTGATCAGGGTGGATCTTCAACTTGGGATTTCTAAACTGCAGGAATTTTTACCCTTTTGCTGTTACTTGCTTATAGAGCCTGAGGTGAGCAGGCTGTGAGTATTTAGTGGCACTGGAAGAAACTTTGAAAATGGTCAGTGGAAGGACTCGGTTGGATTTAAGAGTAGTATTGTTAGATTTTTTGGTTCGTTGGGCTCTTGCAAACTTGATGACTTTAAGGATACCCCGAAGACTTTTTCTGGTTGTTGTTACTCCGTGTGTTCTGTGTTTCTAGTATCTTTCTAAGGAATTAAGAGTTTTCTTTAGCTTTTCCTTGCAGGAAATGTTTGTAGTTTTTCTTTGTATTTAGGCCATGGTGTGAGGAATCCTTGAGATCTCAGTGAATTAAAACTCTTCAGTAAGTTGGAACTGTCTTGTACAAGTATTATCAAGCTTTCTAAATCTAAATGTTTGACTGAGAATTATCCGAGTTGCTTTTGGAGGGGTGATATTGTCTGTTTGGACTTTGTACATCATTGCTAAGTGGGTGACTTCCAACGTTGTGTGCATATTTTTGTCCCGTTGGCTTTGGAACTTGGTTTCCACTGGGAAATGTACCTGTAGCCATGGAGGTGTATCTCTGCCTTCTGCTTCTGGCAGAAAGGATGATTTTACACCTGCTAGAGAGGACTTCTGTGCAGAACCCTGCCCTGATGCTTTTGACTGTCACACTGACCCTTGTGCATTTTCCTTTGTTGCTGGGACTTCACTTGTGTTTCCTGCTTGTTCTTCACGTTGAGAAGCAAATACTGCTCTGACTTGCACCTACCAGTACTACCTGCCTTGGGGCTGGACCCAGGCTCTAAGGTGCATGTTCTTTATGGACCTCTTCTCCAAAACCAGAGCAGGAGCAGCCCCATTCACTCCTCCTGTGCTCTCTAGTTAGCTTGTTCATTCTAGCCTAACTGGTTTAGTGTTCCTAAAGTTTCCTACTTTGTTTTTATCATGAAAACATAGCTTGTGCTGGCTGAGTGACCCTCAGCATTTGTTCCTGCACCTTACCTGGGTTGATGTAACTGTGGAAGTAGATGATAACCTGGGTCAGGATGCAGGGCAGGGATAAAACAACCATTCTGTTGCCCGGTGTGGGGTGCTGTGTTGCTCTGCATGCCGCTGTCTTGGTGCGTGCGTGAAGTGACTCAGGAGTGGGGCAGGGACTGGTTGAGCAGAAACCTCTCAAGTGTTACATTTCCGGTTGAAGTTATCAACATCAAGGTGTCAGACCAGGGCTTGCTGCCTTCCTGAAGGTGCTGTATGATGTGTGGCTGAAGAACATGACAACCTGGTGGCTGTGTGTTCAGATTGCTGCTGGTAGCTTCTGGAGTTTCCAATACCCCAGCACCTTACTTACCTTCTTAGATTATAGGCAAATATCTCATTGTTTATTAAACGGAGGAATAAAAAATACTTGAAAAAAATTCTCAAGTCTTTTAGATTCTGCCACCTTTGAAGAACAAACTTGCGTCCATGTGAAACTAAAAATGTAATTAAAGTAATGTATAATTATGAAACATTTTCCTGAAGTCAACGAAGAAGACTTGAATGCTCGCTAAAAGGCATTTTGTTCTTTTAGTTTTAAATTAAGGCAAATTCCTTAGAGAAGTGACAGGAAATGACTTGCTTCTTACAGCTTAAAGGATGGCTCTGTATGCCTGTATAGTCCACAACATGTTTAGCTTGGAAAAGCTCCTCTCGTACTGACTGGTGATACAGTTGTGGAGCGTGTCACTGGTTACGCTGAGTAATGTGTATCTCTTCTGTTCCTGAAAGAAAATGATCTTTGTATCAATTAGTGAAGGAGAACAGCTGCCTTTTAATGGAACATATATCCCTGTATGCTTTTACAGTCACGGTATTTTCACTCAAAATTCCCAGTTAAGTCACCTAAAAAAGATTCAGTATATCATGCTAACCCATCAAAAGTTTATTTTCACTGTATTTATACTGGGTATTGCCACAAAATAAAGTACTAAGAAGACTTCCTGAAGCATTAAGTTGGGCTGACAAGATAGCAATTGATTTATAAGCAAGGAGGAAACCCTCTGGGTGCTGCTTGCCTACTGTGTTTTGAAAATACAACTTCCTAAGATTTGAGTCACTTAAATGCCTTGTGTAGTAAGACTAAATCATACCAGCTTCTATTCTAGGAGAAAAAGTTACAGAAAAGATGAGGTCTTTAATAGCATTACTTATGTTACAAATTAGATAGGAAGACTACATTGTTTCAGGATATTGTGCTCACAGTGCAGCAAAGCTGAGCAAGAGGTATGTCAGCTCTTGAATGAGGAAAAACAAACTGGAGAGGAGTAGCTGATCATGATGGTACCTTTTGCAGGGTGTGTTTAGGTGCTACATGCTAACCTAGATATGTTTAAAGTTGACATATAATGTGCACCCATAATATGAGGACCATTAGTTTATTTTTATATTTAAATAAGAGATGTTTTCTAGAATTAGAACATCTCTGGTATGTAAATTTGCATGGTAGTCACTGTCTCACGTACTTGAACTCTTTCCTAATTCATGTCTTAATTGATCCCATCACTTTTATATACTGATCATCTGTTCTTATTTTCCAGTAGTGTCCAGTAGCAAGACTTTCCTGTTGGCAAACTTTAAAGTGTACCTCTCGTAATTTAAGTAATTGAAGTTAGACACAAGGTTTCTTTCACTCGTTTGAAAATGAAGTGTGAAGAAGCAAGCAATTCAAACCAGTAAAATCACTACAACGTATTCAGAAATAGGTTTCTCATGTGTATGTTTCCCAAACTTCTATTTTCAAATTGCAGGCTGCTCGGTGGGTCCGGTTGATTTCTTTGAGGTATTTTCCTGAAGGATTTTGCTGCTTAGTCTTTGAATTTGGGTGTGCTTACGGGTCTTTTCATTTGTTGCTTCCTGGAAGCATTATGAGAGAAGCTGTGATAGACTTGAAGACAGCACCTTGCAGTGCCTTGTACTAGTATTTAGATTTTATTATTTAAATGGTGTAACAGTTTCCTCACCTGAAAAGTATTCCTTCCTTCCACTGGCAGAAACAAACAAAGGTTGTGTTAGTAATCCTCTGTACTTGTTTGCTAAAGTCTGAGAATGCAAAGAATGAATGTGTGGTGGTAAGGGGAGCTACAAGCCCCCAGGCTCTGATTTCACGAGCAGCTGAAAGCTGTGGCCACCCCTGGGTCTGCAATATGCCAATATCCCCATTGGTTCGACAGACTTGTGATTTCAGAGGATTGTGCACTGGGCAGCTAGCAACACATCTCAGCTAAAGATTCGAAGAATCATCTAATACTGTAGAAGATCTGTGCCCCAGCAGGAATGTGATTTTTAAAAACCACAAAAATCAATACTTTTGTACTGCTGTCTTGCTTTTGACACCAATGTCTTAAGTCCCAACTTTCAGTTTTGGCCTCTGTATTGGTTGGTTACTGAGCTGAATATCGATTTCCATGAAATGCCTCAGTTGTAAATGTCACTGAGCAGGAACTTGTAGAACATGTTGTCTGATGGAGGACACACTCTGCAGGCACAGATATAGTCCAGGCTGCGCTGTTGATGAATACTTGTGAAATGTGCCTACGTGGGATGTATAGAATATTGAGCTTGCACATTTTAGGTGATTTCAGTGGTTGGAAGAGCTGTATTTTTATTCCTGTTTTCACCATAGGCATATGGGGAAGACACGTTCAGCTTTCTGTGATTGTTGCAGGGCACCTTGGACATCTTGAGATATGCATTGTGAGTTTTCATGTCCCACTAAAGTGATGGGAGCTGCTGAATCTTGGTAGTGGGAGAGGGGCAAGAATTAGACTCCGTTTGGAATTTTAGCTAAATAGACAGTAATTTGGAAAAAAGAAAAGATATTTTCCCTTTCAGCTGCTCAATTCCTGGCTCGTTGATTCTTGTGGCGTATTATCTTACCTGTTGTGCACTCTGATAGTAAAACTTCAAAAAGGAAGAAATGTAAATGTTACTGCGCTTCTTGATATTTAAATGGCTTAAGTAACTCTCAGACTCATCCCAAAATAAACCTGGCTCCTTTGACACAAAAGGCCCAAACTAGATGGTTTTTTTTCTCCAGGTTACCTGAAAGGGGAGGAGTATTTAGGGCTAGAATTCTCTGAGCCTGCTCTTTCATGAGGCTTTGCACTCATCCCTTTCTCTTCACAACAGACTTGGAAACATAGTGTAGTCCTGTTGCAAGATGTGTTAATACCTAGTGTCACAGAAGAGGAGATACTTGCAGAGAGAGACAGATTTGATATAAGACGTGAAGCAAGATCACTGGCATGATGTGTAAAGGCAGTGCAGCCAAAGGACGGTGGGACTCGCCTGCTTCTCACAGAGCTGTAAATGTTCCTCTTGAGGCATGTTGCTCCTGTGAAAGGACAGGGAGGTCTGTGGCAAATGATCAGGAAGTCACTTCCGTAAAGGTGGTCTGCAAATCAATTTGATGGCGTTGGTTCAGTGTTTGTGCTGAATGCTCTCATTTTCCAGGCTAAGCAGAGAGCAGCATTCAGCACATAACCCAAATGCTTACTATTTCTTTTTCTTAGGTTCTGTGAAGTCCAGCCCCGCTAGGACCTCCGGCTCCCGCTCCAATGTATCACTCACGCATGCACCATGCTGGTGATACCACAACACCCAGGGATCCTGCTGGAGCTTGGAGCCGGCCTACAAGGGGTCAGGTAAGTACCAATTGAAAACAAACTCCACAGCCCATTTCAAGGGCATCACTCTTAGTATTTCTTCTTAGTTCTTAAGGCCTAAGAAGAAAAATGTTTTGCTGGTTAAAGTAGATATCCCTGTTCTCTTAGCCTGGCTAATGGGGCATATAATATACATGTGTTGTTTACATTGATAGAAGTTACACAAATTGATTTGCAGGTCACCTTTAACCTATAAAAGTGTGTGTATTCAAATGGTACATTTAGTTTGCCATACATACTGTGTTTTCTGCCTTCTTTTACTATGTGCTGTGTATTATGTTTGGATGAGTTTATGGTCTTGAAAAACCGTGGCTGCAGAAGTGTCGAGTTTGTTAATGTGACTGAGACTGCAACAGTCATTGAACTGAGTTAGTTAGGTCAGCAGACCAGCTAGTCCAGTAGTTTTATACGAAATATTTGAGAGGTGCGAGATCTTGTAGCAGAGTTTGTTCTCACTTGCTGAAATAGGTGTTTTCTTGTCTGAAATGAGGGTTTGTGCCCTTTCCAAAATGAGTTTGTGTTTCTTAAACTTTGTCAAAAACTTTGCTGGTTGAATTCCCTCATCCTTTTAAATTCTCCTCCTCTGTAAGACTGGCAAAATCCTGTGACCAGCTTCTACAGGGGAAACTACCTGTTGTCTGAAAAAGCTACATTTGCAGTTTCTTCTAGCTTACCTGCTTGTATGTGTTCTGGTATTATGAAAGAAGGAAAACAGATTAGGAGTGCTTCCACTTCCTAGAAGAGATCAGAGTATGTACAGCATTTTCACCTGGTTTTTCTTTTTCCAGTCCTCTGTTCATTTTTACCGTCAGCCTTTGAACCTTTTGTAACTTCACAGCAGCATCTCTGAGTTGATGTGCAGTCGTGATCCCATTCAGATGGGTCTGTTTGTCAGTGACATCTTTTTTTCTTACCCCTCTGTTCTCTTATAAAATATATTTCTTTTCTTGGTTATTGCTGTAGACTGACTTGTGTCCACATAGTGTTTTCCAGCTGGAATTCGTATCATAGATCTCAGCACTTGGGAGGGAATATTTCAGTAACATCCAACATATGTATATTAGCCTGGTGTTTAGCTCAGAGTATTTTTTTGCTTTCAGTGCTCTTTCACATAGCTCTGCCTTGTCTTTCTGTAGCTTTTCATTGCTCCTGTGCACTCTCAAGCTATCATTTTGCAAGGGGACAAAAGTACCCTACTTCATTGCTTGCTACCTCACTTCTGAATTATAGCCACAGATCAGAAGCCTTCATGATGCTGATGAAGACTGGTTTTTGACCAGATGAAAACTGGTATTGCTTAGCAATTTTCAGATACTTTTCAGAGTTGTCATGAATTATAAAGGCAACCAGCTAATATCCAGCAGTGTGGAGTGTGGTAGCAGCTGAGCTAATGACTCGGTGTCTAAAACCATGTTGTGTTGTCTGGTGTACCATTATCTTTGTTCTATTATATCAGTTAAGTTGTCAGATGCAAAATTGTAGTGTATTGTCCAGTAATTCCCAGTATTTCCTCTATAGCTTTCCTTAAACTACGTCTGTTACTGTAGATCTTTTTTTTAGAAGGGGTGGCTGTTGCTCAAGCAATTCAGAAAATGACAGACCCTGATTCTGATCTGTCTGCCTCTAATGCTAGTCTGTAAAAGCCATTCTGAGGTAGAGTTGGGTAGAGGGGCACTTCAAAAGCAAATGTATTACGTTTCAGTGAGAAGTGTGTGTGATGCTCTTTTGCAGAGTGTTGTAGGGGTAGCAGCACACTGGATGACACCTGCGTATGGGTGATACTTTGCTTTTTCGTTCTGTCCCATCTCTTCTGTTGCACAGGCCGGGCTTCATTCAGGTGCATGGGGGTGGAGTTTAAATGGATGGACTGTTGCTTGCAGAGTGTAGGTGGTGTGAGAGGCAGTCACAAGAATGTAGAAGAATGTGTGCGTGTTGTGTACTGATCAGTTTATAGGAGTCCAGCTTAAGGGTCTCAAAGGACCTGGAGTGAATCGTAGGTGATACTCTGAGACTGAGTATGGTCGTCTGTTAAATAGTGCTGAGTAAAATAATTCATCTCTTTGTGGTGCTGTTTCTCAGGAAACTTTTTAAGGTGTGAACGGTATCCAGTGCTGGTGTCCAGATAAAAGGTACTGACAGCCTGGGAAAGCTCAACAGCCATTTCTGTTGGACTGTCTTGTGCTGGCTCTGATCTCTGATGCTCTGGGTGGGCTGGGCTGGGATTCTCTGGAAGGATATTTTTCTTCGTATACTCTACTGACTCAGTGCAAGCCCCAAGCTGAGATTCCTTTTGATTTAAGTAGGATGGAGCACAACTACAACTCCGAAATGTGTTGTTCTCCCTGCTTTACAAGGGCATTTCAAACATAGGAATGAAAAAGTGTGTCTTGGCTCTTGAGAGAAGGGAGGTGGCTTGTCTAAGCTGCTAAGAGTTAGTACGTTCAGGTATGTGACTGTGGTCTTGCTTGTTATGAGTAGTGACATCTTTCATGAAATCTTTCTTTCTCTTTCAGTTTTAACATAAGTCTGGGACAGGTGGCTCAGCAAATTAAAGAGCAGTGTGACTTGGCGTTCCTGAAAATGAATCTTTTGTAATGAATAGTCCTGAAGTGAACAATATGATAGTGTTGGACTCTGACATCTGCAGATAGCTCATTTGCTGTTTCACCCAGTAGCAGCCGCTGTGTCTCAGTCTCCTCACTGTTCTCCAGAGCTGTTTGTTTTCTTCCAGAATGTTTTCCTTGTGTGTTTACTGTCTTTGGATTTTTCTGTGAAGCAGATGTTTCCAAACTCTTGGTTTTCTGAAGTGCTGGCTGCTCAGTGATGTGAGCTCAGACCATTAACTGTGTGAGAGACTGGGAAAACGCAAGACCCGAGGTATCGACAGGGTTTCTTTCTCCAGAGGCAACAAACACTGTGTGAGGGTTTTCAAAGTTCATTTAGTATTTTTTGCAGATGTTGTGATCTGGTTGAAGCAACATGTAGTTGTCAGGCTAATGTCTCGAGAGGTGAGTGGCAACAGGGATGTGAATTAGGAGCAAAGGCAGAGGGAAGGTGGTAGGTAAGAATCCTGCGCCATTGTGAGCCACGGGAAATGTTCAGGAAATCGCTCTGTATAGTGTGGAGACAGTACAACCCTTTCTGTCCTTCCCAGGAGGACCTGGTGAAGAGACTTGTTGGACTGAGTTCATATTGGTTCTACCTGCTGTGCTGCTTGGCAGTGGAAGTAACTGGTGGAAATACCTGTCTTTTGAACAGATATGAAGTTCGGAAGCCAAGTGAGGATGGCTCAGAGTATGTTACCCTCTCTGTTTACTTTCGGGAAAAGACAATGAGGCAATCCAGCAATACTTCAGGGACCGTGCTCTTCGGTCAGCCGCTATTAATATCTGTGCCGAAACACAAGCTTACTGTGGATCACTTGTACGGTGTGATTTTGGAGCAGATCAGGTAAGTCATGTCTGTACCTTTTAATCCTATGCAAAGTCCTAGTGGTTGTGTACTCAGTTACACTGTCATAGGATTACTGCTGCGTCCTTGTTAATAGGAATTTTTTTTCTTGATTTCTATGTGGCATATAAACCAGGATTTGCATTGCATTAGTGTCTGGAGGCCCCAGGGACATTTCAAGGTCCTGTTTTTATGGGCTGTGCAAAAGCAGGCTGTGAGAGAATGCTGGTGGTGGCCCCAAGGGGAGCTACCTGCTTGGTGTTGCCATGTGGGTCAGGAGCAGAACTCGGGCCACGTTCTCAGGGCTCTCAGATGGGGCTACCATAACTGACTTCCGCCTTTTCCATCTACTGACAGTAAAACCTGGACCAAGCATTGAAAACAGACTTTCTAAATTGATGTTTGACTCGTTCTGAGAGCTTTTAGCCTGTAAATGCTGCTGTACAGGGTTGTTCCAGTTTTCTGAGGGGTTTTGGACAGCAAGAACTGATGATGGAGAGGGGTGCTGTTGTTCTGATGTACAGCTTCCGTATGAGTGCATGATACATGTATTCCTTCTCTTTAGCCGCTATGTGAAGCTGCCTTTGGCAGAAGAATACTCTACACCCTGCCCAGACAAAGGAACCTGCAATGGCTCCAATGGTGTGGCTGAAGGTAAAGTCCTTTCAAAACTGGCTGGAAGATTTCAGCACTTAAATGTGTTTATATGTGTATTTGGCTTAAGCTCTAGTAGATTACCTTTTCACAGCGATTAAACCACGCTATTGTACAGGACTTGGGCTTGGTGTGGTGAGAATTCTTGTAGCCATTTCCCTTTCAAGGGAGATCAGGTGTGTGTAAGCAGCAGCAGGGGAACAAGGTGTGGTGTGCATCTATCTTGACCAACATTAGGGGGGAAGCCCTTGCTTCCCTATCAGCTGTTTAGGTGTCTCCCTCCAGAGGCAACTCTCTTCCTAATATAGCCTTTGGTGTTCAAAACTGGCCTGTTAGGTTACAAATACAAGTTCTGGGGAAATACAGCAGAAGTGGTATTTTCTGTTGATAGACCTAGAATCATGAGGTCTCATTCATAGGTTAGATTATTACAAGGAAGCTTTGAATACAACTTCGATGCAAATGGGCGTTTTCCTCTCCTCTTTGAAATAATTCACTTACTCTGCTGTGAGAGCAACAACTGCAACAAGCTAAATCGGAAATTTCAAATGAGGAAAAAAATCAACCTTTTTCCCAGAAAATGGAAATAGCTTTCCTGGAGACTTATATGTTCTCTTCTGTAAAGATACCCAGCTGCAGCCTTGCTGATTCTCTCTTGGGATGTTTATTAGGGTGTGCTACCAGAAGGTGTTAGCCTACTGTGAACTGAGCACTCTCCATCGCGTCTGATACTAAGATATAAACCCCAGCACACTGCCCGGCATCCACTAAAGGAAGTGTAGTGGTTAGCATGCAGAGATTTCTTTTTCTGCAAGTCTTTTCGTTACTTTTTGGGTAATCAGTGTGTCTCACGACAAGCTCATGCAAACATCTGTCCACGTGAGATGTCAGTCTAAACTTTCAGTGAAGCTCTTCAATATTGTGGTCACTTTAAATCTTGCCAGGTGACATTGAGGAGATGGAGCATCAGGACGGCGGACAGGAAGGCAAGGAAAAGCTGGCAGAAGCTGATCCCTGCCACTCTGAGGGTTGTATGCAGGTTGAGTCACCAAAAGACCAGCAGCCTTGCAAGAAGCAGCATTTCACTTTTAGCCTCGTGAATTCCTCTGGGACCTCTGAGATAAACTCCATTGTAGAAGGAAAAATCTTAAAACTGAATGGTAATTGTAGTCTTGCTATCTTCTTTTTTTTTTCCTCTTCCTTCTCCTTACACCTCTGCAATAAATGTTTCTTCTTTCTTGTAGCTTTTTCTGCACTTGCTATTGACTGGGATTCTGATACCCGGAGGCTACTTTTTGATGAACAGGAGGCACAGGTTGTAGTATGCTCTTTTCATAAATAATCTATATGTAAACTGGCATTACAGTAAACAGTGAAATGTAGGTGTAGCTCCCTTCATAAAGTTTGGAGTCCCTAGCATGAAATGTGTTTACTTAAAATCTTTTACTGGTAAGGTCTGTAGATCTACAGTGGATCTTTGCAGCGTGTTCTGAGAGGCAGATGTTTTGATTTCAAAGGTCTAGTTCATAGTCCACTCAACAAACACACCAAGCCCCCAAAACTCAACAGAAAGCAGATTCATAGAGCCTAGGAGAATGCCCAGTATTCTTTCTGTTAGCACTCTGCTGAATGGTATTGTGTAACAGAATAACCTGTTGTTACTCTTGCAAAAGAAAACTCCAAACCTACCAGCTTTGGAGTAAGAACACAGTATATTTTCTCTTAAGACCGTAACACAAGAGTGAAGGGGCTGGAAGCTTGAGGTGCTGTGTGGGTGGGGAAGGGGAGGGCAGAAATGGGCCCCATGATGAAGGGGAACATGTTCCTTTTTGTGATGTCAAGGATTAAAGACTAAGTGGAATTGAGTAAAGTGTACATCTCTTTCACTAGGCGTTTGAAAAGCACGGCAGTATGTTACAACCACAGAAGAAGAAGGCTGTGGTAGCCCTCAGAGATTGCATAGAGCTCTTCACTACTATGGAAACGCTTGGTGAACATGACCCATGGTAAGGGGCTCTGCCTGCCATGTTTAGTGTAAAATGCCGTAACTATTTGACTTCACATCATTTGTCAAAGTATTCTGATAGCTTCCCAGGTCTGTCCTTTGGTTTTCATCTGTGAGAAGTCTGTCATTTCTCTGTTAAGTCATTGACTCAATAGGCTGCAGATGTGGGTTAGTAAAAAGTGCTTTTCTGCCTTTATTAAAAAAAATTAAAATAAAATAGTGGCAGTGAGCATGTAGCTTCCAAAGATCAGGCTATTTTTAATTCTCCAGTGTACATCTTATCTTCAGACAGTGTCAGAGGAGGGAGTTGTGTAATAGAGTGGAAGCCTATGGCTACCCTAGGGTTTAATCCTGTATTATTTCTAGCTTGAACCAGTCCTGACCCAGTCCTGACCCACTCATAACTCTACCAAAAATCACTAGTTCAGAGGGGCTAGGTACAGCAGATCCTAAGTGACCAAAATGTAAGTACCATGTGTGCAGAAGGTCTTTGGAGGTTGTTTCCTAGCTATGTAAGAAAGTAACTTACGGTGCAGTAGGTGATTGTTTATTACTCATTTCCAACTAAATGCTGTAGATGTGTTTGCAGCTCTTACCTGCCCGAGCTGCGCTGGGAGATAATACAGTAGTAATGGGACCTTCAAACCTTTTTTGTAATTTACGAAAGAAAATTTAATCTTTGTACAATGTTCAGTTAATGCATCTTCCATAGGACATTTTGCCTGTAAAGTGGAAGCAAGTTGCAGCTTGGAAACCTCTGAGGAGGTGTGTCCACCTGCGTGTTCCACAGCCAAAATGCCGTCTGCAGGGCAGGGGCTGTACTGTGCTGCTGGGGCATCCTTCAGTGGAAGGACAGGAGCGTTTCTTTCAACATAGTCATTCATTTCCTTGTTTGTTACTCCTTCCTCAGGTACTGCCCCAACTGTAAGAAACATCAGCAGGCCACAAAGAAGTTTGACTTGTGGTCTTTGCCCAGGATTTTGGTAGTGCATTTAAAACGCTTCTCATACAGCAGATACTGGAGGGATAAACTTGACACTGTTGTGGAATTCCCGATCAGGTAGGATTCTCCTCTCAAGCTAGGAAGAGCTTGATGACGCTGGTCAAGGGAAATCTACTTCTCATGTTAGTGTTGGGTGGGCTTGTTATTAAAGCTGTAACTGGAACAGTTCTGTCTTCTAAGTTTGAACTGCAAGATAGCAGGCTTGAGGTGTTGGCTGTTTTTTGTTGGGTTTTTTTGTGTTGTGTTGTTGTTATTGTTGTTGATCAGTTTAAACTCTTAACACAGCCTAGTAGCAGGTACTGTTTCTTCTGAAATTCGGTTAAAGCCATGTGATTCTGCGGAACTAGGAGAACTTCTAGAGCGGATTTAGCCAATTTTTTGAGCACAGCCGCACTTGTACTGAGGATTGCATAGGTACAAGATGAAAGCCTGCCTTGCTCCTCTGCTTCTGCTTGTCAGCATCCTGCTGCAGGGTGAAGCATATTCTGTACTACTTCTGTCTCACTTTTTATGCCTACACAGGGACACTCTAAACTTTCATTTAGCACCTCCTTCTAAATCTTTTTGGCAGCACTTGATATGTTTGCCAGGACCTGCCATGTGTGGGAGGGGTAGCATGTCTGATCTTTATATGGATAACATCTGGCTGTTGAGCAGCAGAGTGCAGCCCTCCAGCAGTGCTGCTGCCTGCAGAGCTTCACTGGGGTCGTGCATCACTTCTTAGAAAGTGCTGGTTACTGGTGTACTGATGATACTTGATGATTTCCTTCCAGGGGTTTAAACATGTCCGAGTTTGTCTGCGACCCAAGAGCAGGCTCATACGTGTATGACCTCATTGCAGTTTCCAATCACTATGGAGCCATGGGAGTAGGCCACTGTGAGTAGCTGCTTCTGTGTCCTATGTGTGCAAGAAGATACAGGTCATGGGAGGGCTCTGTGTGTTGGAGACCTGCAGCAGCCTCACCCAGGGTGTCTAGTGCAACGTCTACTTGTGTTGTCTATACAGGTGAATATCATATTGGAAGGTAATGTCCTTCCTAATAGGATTTGCAGAGCACCCAGCCAGTTTGCGTAGTTGGCAGCTGCCTGAGGTCTGCGTGGTGCCAGTGGGACCTTGGTTGATAGTCATTAGAGTATGTGATGGTGGTTTCCAATTTGAGTGAAGACAAGGGGGATAGGTTTTGAGACTGGAGATCATACAGGTGTCTTGGCTGGAAGAGACTTTGCAGGACTTCAGTTCATCTTCCTTTTTGAGTGAGCACTCTTGCACGCGCTAGATCAGATCTGTCATCAACAGAAAACAGGAAAGTTCAGGCTCAAGGAGGGTGAACAGAGCACTATTTTTTTTCTGAAGTTTCTTTTCCCTGTATCTCAGCTTCCAGAGGTAAGTCTGGTAAATGAAACATGGTTCTAGACTAGCTGGACCAACTAGCGTGTCCTGGAAGATGTGTATGCTGGTGAATGAGGTTTAGGGTAGCTAGCACACCCCTTCCTGTGCACACCCAGTTTGAGTCTGGAGGATTGCTGGTCCAGCGCAGCTGGCGTGGCGTTACCTGCTGGTCTTCCCTGGAGTACTGAGCTGCAGTTTCTTCTGACAGACACTGCCTACGCAAAGAACAAAGTGAACGACAAGTGGTACTACTTTGATGACAGCAGCGTATCGGTGGCTTCAGAAGACCAAATAGTGGTGAGTATTTGGCCTGAGGCTAATTGAGTTTGTGTTGAAAACGTGGTTCTCTGCTCTGGGTGTTACATTTCCAGCCAAGCTGTGTGGATTATTGCAGATGGTTTTCTTCTTTGTTTGGTAGACAAAAGCTGCATATGTGCTGTTTTATCAGCGCCGAACAGAGGAACATACTGCCCCATCTCCTCCCCAGGAAGAGTGTGACGGCATGGATACCAACTAAACGCCACCTTCAGAACTCGGCCACCATGTTCACGGTTGCTCTTCTAAAGCCATGCCTGAGGCATCTGAATTTTTTTCTTCCTTCTGTAGGAGTCAAGCAGAAAATCTAGCACTGAAAGATTCAGTCCTGGGGGTTGCAGAATAGCACTGGAGAGCCAGGAATAGGTGCTGACACTTGGGTATTTAGAGGCCAAAAATAATATATATTGGAGCTTCAATAAAGTTCTTTTTAAAATCTGGCTGAGCTGTGTGGCTAGAGGCAGGGGTTGGGGCTGAGCTGGGGCTGTGAACCTTGAGCTAAGGGTTGTAGCTGGGGTCGCGAGAGTGCAGCCTGAGCTGGAGGCTGGGTCACAGCTGAGACTTGAAGGGGCCTGGGGAGGAGTCCGGTGGGTATGATTCTGTGAATCGGCATGGGGGCTTCCTGCCAAGCCTCTGGTGTTGCTGTTGGGCCCTGCCTGTGTCAGGGAGGTTTGCTGCACCCTTTCTGGAAGCTCAGTTCAAATCTTAGTACATCTGGCCTGTCTGTTGCAGCCTCTGCCATTGTACCTTGGTCCCCTTCCTAAGCAGCAAACGTTTCTCTTTGTTGTATCCTTTCACTGACGTCTTCGAAGCTGTACTGGGCAGTTTGGACTCAGCTTTTTTCATTGTGAGTGCTGAATCCTGTAATGTAGGAAACTCGTCTGGAAGTGAATCATACCTGCCTGTGGTACAGCTTGTGCTCAGGCTGATCCACACCGTGATGCAGGATACAGCTGCTCTGGTTCTTGCTCCCATTGTTCTGCAGAGAAAGTGTCACCCATAAGATTGGTGAGTTCTTGTTCTCTCCATCCGTCTTCTACACCCCTTGCTTCCTGGCTGTGCTGTAAGCACGTCCCTGCTTCCACCATTTCTCCTGTGGCTCATGCAGTGGCAGCATTTTTATCTTTTTTTGGCTCGTTTATGTGACTCCTTGGAGCTTTTTCTCTGGCTGGGTTCAGCACTGTGTCCCCAGAGCTTTTGCCTGTAAGGATGACAGCACAATGCAATGAATTGTGTTTTCAGCCTTTTCTTTTGTGACTTTCGTTTTCTTGGACTGCTCTTCCAGCCTTCTGCCTCCTGCCTTGAGCACTGCCCTTTAGATCCCCCATCCCATCATCTTCTGCAAGGCTGCAGGTGTGACGCTTCTGTCTGAGGTCTCTTTGCCTTAGCTCTTCAACAGTTCTGCTCCATCCTTTTGTGCAACTGGCAAATGCTCTTCCCTCTCTCCTCCTTTACTGTCTGTTACTTGTAGGACTCAAGTCCCACTTTTTTCTTGAATGAGGGTTCCTGTGAGCACTAGGTGAGATCAGTCTGTGTGAGAAATGGGAAGAATCTAGAGCCTTAGTCTGTAATTTTTAGGGAAAGATCTAGCTTAAGATGGTGAACCAAACAGGAGGGTTTTTCTTTCTTGGAGCCAAGTGCATTGGCAGAATGAAAGGCTAAGACAGGCTACTTACCCTGCCTTTCCTGTCCCCCCTTGAAACTCCTTATTTGCAGCCACTCGGTCCTCTGTGCGTTGCTTCTCTTCCGAAGCTCAGTGTAATGGCAGTCATCCAGTAGCTCCAGCTCTACCAGCTCAGCTCCCTTTCTGTGGCTCTCAGTGACAAGCCTCGTAGGAAATTGTTGAGTGCCTGTCCCTGCGCCTCTGCTGTGCTGCAACCGAGCAAAAGCCCAGCCAGATACTCACTGTCTGCTCCCACTCTGAGCAGGGGGTTGGGAGCACAGCACCATACGGCTTCTTCACCAGGGCACGGGAAGGCGATAGGGAGGAGGAGGAGGGAGGGCTGCCTCTAGCTGGCACGCTAGTGTTGGGATCCTCTTCTGCAGAATTTTGCTTTTAAAGCACTGAAATATGAATTTTGAGATCAGAATTGCTTAATTGCTTCTGCTGTTCTGGTTTTGGGGTTGTTTGGCAATTTTTACAACTCTTAATACTGTATTTCTGTTTGGTTTTTTTTTCCTTGTTACTGAGGGGAGCATCCAAAAAGCAATTTTTAAGCTGTAGCACTGCACTGAATTACTCTGATCAGCATTTCTTTGTTTGTTTTACCCTGAAAGAAAATCATAAGGGCATTCCAAAATGGGAAGGAGAGGAAAGGGAAAGGAGTAAAATACCTTTTTAAAAGAAAAATCAATCTGAAACAGCCTTTATTCTCCTCCTCGCCTCCCTACCTGTGCTGACACTGAGAAGCGCATCAGTCGGGCTAGATCTCCGATGCTCAGATGCTGAACGGACTCTGTTTTACTGCAGAAAAAGTGGCCCAGCTCGTACTTTCTCTGCCTCTGAGCTGATGGGCTTCAGCTGGTGTGTGTGTGCTGTAATACCAGACCTGTTTTTTTTTTAGACTAGCACTTTGTAAGTGGCTGGCTCTATTGTACAAAGAGGAAAATTAAAGAGTGGTTTGCACTGAAACTGGGGTTTGTGATGTTTTCAGCTTTTATTGTGTGACCTGAGCCTGCTGGTTGTGGGGATGCCTGGTGCTTCTGGAGCTCTTTCAGCCTGGGGAGGGCAAGTTCTGCAGAACCAACCCTTCTCTGCTCTGCCAGTGAGGATCTGGGAGAAAAGCAGCCAGAGAGTGTGGAAGAGCTTCTGTTGAAGAAGCATTTCCCCAGGTTAGGACTCTTCTCTCTGCGGAAGAGACATCTAAGGAGCTCCTGCAGGACAAGCCAGGAACAGAACAAGAGCAAGAAGAGGGTCAGGCAAGAGCCTTAAAATAAGGTATTATTTTCCCCACCTGGCTCAGTAAATAACTGATGGGAGACTGCAGGGACAGCCAGGCTGGATCCTACCATCGTGCTGCAGGTGTGGCAGGCAGGATGGGCTCTGGGGGCAGCCCGAGGTGCTTCTACGTGGACTTGGGAAGGATTAAGTTAATAGGGAAATAGTCTGGATGTTTGCTACCGCTGCATAGAAATGCCATCTCTGGCCCTTCGCTGCCCAGAGACCTCTAAGGAGCTTCTCTGTCCAGGAATGGAAGCAGCAAAGAGGGGGCAGAAGTTGCCCCCTTGGCCACCAGTGTGTCCCCCAGCAGGCTGAGCAGAGCAGAAGCAAGTAGATGGGATTTTGCAGCACTGGGGAGCCCTGGTGCAGGCTTGGATAAGAGAGGGAGGTGAGCTGTCCCACGCTTTGCTGTATCTCCCTCTTGCTTTTGTTTTCATCTGAGAAAGCTTCAACCCCCAATTATTGTAACAGGAAAAGAGTATGAAGAGGAAGGACAAGCACTGCTTTCAGAAGCTGAATCCTCACACCACTTCTGAAGGTGTTATTTTGTCACTGTCAGTTTTGAATTGTTAACAGGGTGATGTCTTATCATTTAAAAGTGAAGGGTAACAAGCTCTGCACTTGTTTGAAAAGATAGAACCAGAGATGGAGGCACTACTTGTACTTTCTCAGTCTCATGGAAGTTTCAAGTTCCGTAACTCAAGCAGGCGTGCTCTTTGTGTACTAGAACTGGAACTTTGAAGTCTTTTCTCCAGCGTACATTTCCCAGGAAGAGAAACAGAACTCCAGTTAGACCCACACCAAGAGCCTTTGGCTCAAATACGACGTACTTGGTCCTGGAGCTCAAATCAAAGTTGGGTAACTGCAGTTCTGAACATGGTGTTTTATTCTCAGCCTTGCTAAAATACATTATATATTTTTAAGTAACTGTTTTCATATTACTTTTACAAGAAGAGACAAAAGCATATTCTCAAATTCAGAAGATGGAGGTCTGAAGTTCTTCCTTAAACATGCCTTCAAAATGGAGGTCCTTTGCCATCAGCTCCTCTTCTACATCTTCTAAGGCCCACTGATGATCAGTCAACTCCAAAGCTTCCCACTCGGTCTGCATTGGTAATAAGCAGAGGATGAGACAGGAAGGCAACACAGTATTAGACACAAATTATGCAAAGCAGAGCTCACCTTAAACTGCAACAAAAGCTGATTTCTGTTAAAAACCTGGCAATCCTGTCATCTCTCTGAAATCAGTGCTTTATGCTTAAATGGGTATTAGATAGTTGGTCAATAAATCATAGAAATTAGGAAGATTATATTGTCTATTTTTGAGAACTCTCTAGCCTTCTGGATTTGTCCATTTCTTGTAAAATAGCTGTCTCTAGAAACACAGGCAGTTCTGTTCTGGGGGCTCAAATGCTTTGTGGTGAGTTAAATCCTTAGTTCAGAGACAGCTGAGAAAAAGTTACACACCCGAAATCCGGCATCCTGCTTTGGAACTAGATCTCAAGTGAAAAAGCAAAAGCAGGAGATGGCACAAGAATTCAGCTTTTGTATCAGGAATAACTTGCTGAGCAGGTTTACTTCAGGGAGTTGGGGCTCTGTAAGATCCAGCACAACTGCCATACTCTTCAGCAGTTATCAGCTCTAATTTTAGGAGCAGGAATCCAGAGCAACTCCCTTCCTTGACGCAGGGAGAGGCTGAGTTGCATACAGCCTACAGTCCTGCAAGTTCAGAGCCAACAGGAGTGCAGGGGGGAAATACTGTACCTTAAATGCTTTGTTCGTGTCTGCTGGCATGGCCATTGCTGCCCCTGTCATTTGTTCTTGCATCACTCTAGACTGATCTGCAGCTACAAGAGAAAGGAGAGGTTGGTTTTTACTTGTATCCTTTAAACAGTGTTTCTTGGAGCACATCTGCCACCAGGCTGCTTTCTACCCATGGACCAGAACGTTGCAGAAACACCCAGGAGGCAGTACTAACGTGCTAGAAAGAGTTCTCACAAGACATCTTGTCCCACCCCCTACATCTTAGGTAGATTTACATAAAATATGCAGACAAACTGAGGAAAATACCATCTTCTACAGTCCCCGTGCTCTCACAAACAGTATCTGTCCTGCCCCATATCTGGCATTAAGCAATCTTTGCAGCTTTCCTTAAAACTGATAATGGCTAGAAATAAAAGCAAGCCTGAGAGCAGAATTTCAGCCCAGCAGCATGATGGGAAGGAACACATGGGTTAATTCCCGTGGAAGCTTACAAGCAGTTAGCCAATGGCTGGTGCACAAGATGTGGGGACTTGCTGCATGTGGAGAGGAACCTCACAGAAGTGAGAGGCTTTTTGAGAGCTTTTTGGCTGTAAGCTTAGAAATCGATCCCCAGCCTCCCTCAGAAGTCACCCTGGGGAAGGAGAGGCCGGCTCTTTCGGAGAAATGACAGCGTCTTACCATTATCTTGGCCCAGGATGAGAGTATAAATGCTTCTGAGTCCAAACACATTCAAGAAGTACCAGGAAGCAGAGCTCACCCTGATAAATCAGAACAAGCACGGCTGATTTCAGTTCAAAGCTGGTTCATGGTCGCATTTCAGAAGCAGGCACAGACCATTCAAGGGTTAACACACTCACACTTCTCCAAGTGAACACCTTGCTCACTGAGTACATGGGCTTACCAGGACGCATCTAAGGTGAGCAGTTCAATTCCCTGCTGCAACATGGGTTTAAAACGCAGCGTCAGAGGAAACGGGACCTTTGCTGGAGGATAAAAAAGAAAAGCCCAGTTTCACAAAATGACACTCCGTAATCGCAAAGCAAATGGCAAAGTGAGGATGGAGGTTTTATTAAATCTCATGTAAGCTGAATGCAACACAAACAATAAGGAGTTAACGGGTACTTTTGAAAAAGCTGCAGTTCTGTATTTATTCCAGTATGAAAAGACTTTTTGTTTCGGTGACTGAGAGGGAATGCCTTTTGTTAAAGAAATGATTATCACATAAGCAGTAAGAAAAACAATCAAACAGAGCCGTGGATTTAAGGAAGTATTTTTGATGTGTTCACCCTGCATTACACAGGAACCAACTCCCTGGGCAGGTTCAGAGGAAAATCCACTGTATCGACTTAGGCAGTTTTAATAAATTTAAGTACTGTTTTCGTCACTACGGTTGTTCCCAAATGAGATTTTTTTTTCTTTGTGACTGTGGCCGCTCTTCTGAAAATGATTTTCCCTCCTTTGCTGTGGGGCAAGGAACTCAATGCAGTCTGTGGAGTGACAGTCAAATCCACGCTGCTTGCAATCGACTGCTCTCAGGTAGAGGAGCAAAGCTCTGACGCAGCCGAGACCTTCAAGGTCATCATCAGAAACACGGCCAGACCCAGGCACTTACTTGTCACAAATCCCGAAAACGTCATGTTGATCCAACCACCGATGAGGATCATAGGCAGAACATTGGTTACATTCCCTTTCATCATATCTGTCAACATGGTGGGATCTGCAAATCGTAGATTTGATGTGAAGGAGCAGTGTATCACAGCAAGGGGAACCAAGACATTACCTCCCCAACATCAGCTATTTTAATTAGGAAACTGAATGAGAGACAACAATCTATCTACCCCATATCTGCTATCTCCACTATCTATCCCATATCTATTATTTTTCACTACTGCAAAATCCTCTGGAAAATGAGACAAGTGGCCAATGAGGAGGTGGCTGCTGCTGCTGCAGAAAGGGTGTTCTGCTTTCTGCTGTGTCTGACCCCAGCTGCTGTCTGTGTGTGAGCCCATCCCTTGCTCCACATCGCTGAGCTTGCTTGACCCCTCTGTGAGCTGATTTAGCTAGAAATGGGACAATGAACTACCCAGCTACTTTGTTGCTGAGATCTTGGACCATGTTAATAAGTAAAATTAGTTTAGAGAGGTCCTGCAGGAGATAGTGCAAAAACCTAATAAAAGGACCCAAGTGAAAGCGGGCCTTCCCATTTCTGGCAGCACCAAGTTGGTCATGGTCTCAGCTGGAGGCTGAAGTTAAGCAACTGAAGTGGTGCAACGTGCTGCTACCAGAGGGATCTCGCTCTGCCCTCCTCCCCAGTACCCAGAGGCACAGTCCTTCCCCTCCCTCACATTCACTGAGCTCTGTGCAGTTGATTCACCTCCCTTCCTTGGCAGAAAATATACTTTTTTTCTGCCTGGCTGTATTTATGGTACTTTAACATACCTGTCATTGGTGAAGGAGGCACTACCTTTCTTTTCGTTTTCTTAAAAAATCCATCCTCTGGGTTATTAAAAAAGTATTTCCGGGTTAGGAAAGACTGAAAACAAAAAAGAGCCAACACCAACACCATAAGAAACAAAAGGACAGAAGTAATATTTCTTGCTGAGACATGCAGACTTCTTACGAGCTCTTTCACAACATATCCTCCTTAGAGAGGTATTTCGCTGCCCACACGCTCTAAAGCTCCTCACTTTTCTGTTTCCCTGGATGCAGAGGACCAGCTCTCTGGCTTTCTAAGAGTCTTAAAATAATTCTAGGAACTCTCTGAAGAAGAATCCACATTGATTAGAGACCTTTTAGTGCTTTGCACAAAGTTCTTGCCAGCTCTGTTGTGACACAAGTCACAAGTCAATAATGACAGGACAAGAGGGAATGGCCTGAAGCTCCACTGGGGGAGGTTTAGGCTGTACGTTAGAAGGAATTCTTTCTCTGCAAGAGTTGTCCAAGCATTGGAACAGGCTGCCCAGGGAGGAAGTTGAGTGTTTAAAGGGGTATAGATGAGGTGCTCAGGGATATGTCTTAGGGGTGATAAAGATTAAAGGCTGGACTGGGTGATCTTTTAGGTCTTTTCTAACCTCAGTGATACTGTGAGACACCAGGATATCCGTCCTTTTCCTCAACTCCCACCCCCGATCTTACAACACAAGTATTTAGCAGCGACTGCGCCAACAGGAGCGCCTGGTGTGCAGTTCAGCAAACACTGCAGCAGTTTCAGCTCAACATTCCAGCTCACACCGCAGGGCGCCCCCGTTACCCCTCCGCTCCCCGGCAGGTGCCGAGCGCTGCTCGGGGCTGGGGCCGCTCCAGCCTCGGGGCTTTGTGCAGCAGCGGCCCCAGCCCCGGGAGCAGCTCCTTACCTGCTTCGGGATGTATTTGCCGTTCTCCCGCAGCACTCTGCTCCGGAGCAGGACTTGGCTGCAAGAGAGACAAGGGGGCGTTAGCGGGGCCGGGGGCAGCCGGGAGGCGCAGGGGCACCCCGGGAGGAGCAGGGGCACCGCGGGACGAGCAGGGCCGAGGCTCCGGGCCGAGGGGCGGGGAGGGCCCGACCTGTCCGAGACCTGCTCCTGCGTGAGCCGCTTGTCGCTCTGCAGCAGGATGGACACGTAGTGCCGGATCATGCCCACGAAGAACGTGATGAAGACGATGGGCAGCACCACCCATAGCCGGATGTTGGAGTCCAGCAGCAGCTCGGGCTCGCTCATCCTGCCGGCCCCGGCTCCGGCCCCAGCCCCGCTCCCCGCCCCGGCTCCGGCTCCGGCC